>CAJUYI010000338.1:0-12082 GCA_910591695.1 Galerucella pusilla
AAAATCTCGCCCCTAACAAGTAGCAGAGTAGGACTTACTTAATATTGGTCTGGCAGATTTTTTGTTAAGTATGAACGTGCCAGACTAATAAACAGAATAAAAATAGTTATTTTCCTAACGAGTGCGGAAAGTGATACTTTCCCGCACGCGACTGCAGTTGACCCGGCAAGCGGTCAAGGGCGGGAAATACACTTTACGCATGAGTTACGAACATTATTTTTTCTACGACCGTATATACAAAAATGGAAACCAACCCATTTTTCAAAAGTTATTTTATTTCCACATACATATACAAAGCTTTAACCAAAAACTATTATTTATATTAAAAACACAATTTGTTGAATTCTGTAAATTACTTAAAATTGCCGGTCCAGAGGAGTTATTTGGTGTTAACTGGTGAGTAGATGACGTCGATGAGGATGGCATCGGTTACAGGTCACATAAAGATGACGATGAAGGTGACTGCAACGGTTTTAAGTCATTTGTAGATGAAAGAATTGTATTTAATATATTTTTCTCATATTTTATATTTTAAAAATATTCAAAATGCAACAAAAAGCTAGAAAAGATGTAGATTTCATTTGATGGACTATTTCGTAAATATTTATTCACCTGTTGTAACAATATAACTTCCGAAGTAAAAAACTATCTAATAAGGTCAAAATTTGCATAATTTTACTTTCCCACACTAGTGCGGGAAAGAGACACTTTCAAAACTAAAATGCGTGCGGAAAAGTGGGTTAAAACGCACGGTCGTAGATAAAATAAATATTTTGAGGTTCAAATTTTTTTTATCTCTTGTGCTAACCTTTCACGGCTGTCAATACCTGGTCAACGAAATATTGTGAAATTTACTTTACCAGTCAGAGGTTTCCAGTCCTCTTTGGTGATACCGTTGTTCTTAAATGTTGAACAAGTTTCCAGCGTGTCTCAAGGTACTAATCAAAGATGTTTACTAGCTCTCCTGGTATAATTCTTTACTATTTATTATTATTTGAAAAAATATATACTTGAGGAAAAAATTTCTCATATATTGAAAACCAACGGTTGATTCAAAGAAGTTCTCTCTTCTTTTTTAAATTCAAAAAAAAATTGTTAACAGTTTTTGCGTAGCCAAACAATACACTGGTGTATTAAAAGGAGTACATTTTTCAATTGGAAATATTTTTGTTGTTTCTTGAGCGATTTATTTTCTTTTTGCAGGGCTAATGACCCAACATGTTCTCAGCATGACTGTACATTTGGAAGCAAATATAATATACAGGGTCGGACTTATACAATCAATTATATAGGTAACAGTGCATTTGAGCTCGTTGCAAATGAAAACTGTCAGCTGAAATTGTACTAATATGCATTTTCGGTAGATAGAACACTTCAGATAGAACACTTCAGTAAAAAGGAAATTTTCCGAAATTACCGGATTAGCGAAATACCATTTTTTTATTAAATACCATATTAACAAATAACACATTTATGAAAACAGTTGAGTAATTTTAAAACTTAGAGAAAAATATTATGAATGTGCAGCCCAAAATTAAATCCGGTTGATTATCCAATTTGGAGAATTTTCGAACAAAATTTGTATGAGGGACAACAATTTGAAACAATCGAGCAGCTCAAAGAAAGAATGCAGTTTGTTTGGAACAATTTTGAACAGGGTGCAATGAATGGGGCTATCAATTTATGGCGCCGACGACTTCAAGAAGTAGTAAACAATAATGGTGGCCACATTCATAATATTTTACTAAACTGTTTTCATAAATGTGTTATTTGTTATTAGTGATATTTAATAAAAAATGGTATTTCGCTAATCCGGTAATTTCGGAAAATTTCCTTTTTACTGAAGTGTTCTATCTGAAGTGTTCTATCTACCGAAAATGCATATTAGTACAATTTCAGCTGACAGTTTTCATTTGCAACGAGCTCAAATGCATTGTTATATAATTTTTTTTATAAGTCCGCCCCTGTACATTATTTTTGCTTCCAAATATACAGTCACGTTGAGAACATGTTAGGTTATTAGCCCTGCAAAAAGAAAATATATCGCCCAAGAAACAAAAAAAATATTTTCAATTAAAAAATGTACTCCTTTATTTCGGCCCACAGTGTAGATGGATATTTCTTTAAATATAATTAGATGTTCTGCATAATATAAGAATATAGTGGGTTGGCAAGAGTGAAGCAAAAATCATGCAAGACTATTTTAAGTGACTTTAGACACAAAAATTACAAAAATTATGATAATTTTGGTAATTGCATAAAACAAAAATTACATATGGATGTACAGGATGTCCCAAATTGTAGGATATTTCGAAAATTAGATTATATAAAAAAAGTAGTTAAGATTGACCCAAACTGCTATCGAAAATATCATTTTTAACTTTATAGATGTGAAAAAAAAATTTTTAATGGATTAATCAAAGAAAAGTTCAGTGCAGTAGGTAATTTATTTTTAGGGGGTCCAAAACAAACAGATTTCTGACGTACAAAGCAACCTGAACTCTAAAAATAAATGAATTTCGATATAATTTTTGGTTCTACAGTCACTCTTATTATTAAAATAAATTAGAAAAAAATGAGTATTATTCAAAATAAACAGTTAATTGCTTATGGGCACAAACCCATCCTACGAATTTTTCATGAGCTACAGGGTGCTGCAATATCAAATATACCCTACATGTATCAGTATTCTATTCTGTGATAATTTTGGTATGAAAATTTTTAAATTCAGTGTCATAATTTCGATTTTTTTTGGTACAAAACATTTTGATTACATTTATCATGAACTTGATTTACCAGGAGGTAGCAAAATGATGTAATTGGGGTTTACGATCAGCCCAACGCTCAAAATTTAATGAAATCCTTTTGGATTTAAACACCAAAGGATAAAATATTTCATTGTAACATCAATACTGTTTATTTTGACATACAGATTGCGAAACGTCTTTCCGCGACATACGATTTACACAAGTACGACAAGGAAATTATGTGAAAAACTACCTGTAAGAGAGAGAAGAACTATTGGGCGCAGTCAGCGTTGGGGTTGGCTTTTGCAACAGTGGAGGTGGGTGTTATTTACACGAACCACGAAACCAGAATTGGACTGGTGAGTGATGACAATCGGCAAAGAGTATGGAGAGAACCAGGTCGTCAACAGCGACTTAATTTCGTCCGCCAAGTTGCTCCCTACCAAGGGGGTACCGTAATGTTTTGGGGGGAATAATGTTTAACCGCCGTACCGCATTAATTCGAATTCCACAGAATACGACCAGCCATATTTACGTCGATCAAGTTATTACACCCATTATCTATCCCATACGAAACGAATTAGGCGAAAATTTTGTGTTTATGGGCGACAACGCCCAACCACATCGTGCAAGAAGGGTTCAGTATTCACTTGAAGCAGGACATATCAATAGATTGAATTGGCCAGCCAACTCGCCTGATATGAATCCTATTGAGAACATGTGGGACTAGAGCCATAATAAATAAAAAATACACTGCTTTCGATTTAACAATTTTTGGTATTTAACATTGTTGTCCACAAAAATTTGGAAAAACTTTTACAGATACCTAAGTACATTTGGCAACAGCGGCACTGAGCACACGCCCAACGCTGACTGTGCCCAATTATTCTTCTCTCTCTTCCAAGTAGTTTCTCTTATGTCGCGAATAGACTTTTCGCAATCTGTATATACCGGATGAGCAATAAAAACAACACTAGGGAACATATACCAACTCGTATTTACATAGATGAAGCACCTGGGAATCTGCAAGGCTACTTCATCCAAGCTGTCGCTGGGTGTGAGCGGCGTCTTTTCGAATAATCTGCTGGGAGCTAGAGTCAGGGCGGCGCTACCGGTGTAGCGATGACATCGACGATTGATGGTGTTGCGGCGTTGTTTCTGTTTCTGTTGGTGCAATTTTTTCTTTTTGTCCTCTTCGGCGGCCCTGCGCAGATTGTGCAGCCGGAAGAAGTACATAGACATATTCTGAAGAAGGGAATTTGTTGATATTTAATTTATTTTGCTTTGACACAAAAATAGCTTTAAAATTTTTGGTATTTTTCGAGAAGGGGAAGGAAGAATACCAAACTGGTGTTCGATCGATTGTGATAAAATTGATTGAAAAAAAAGTGATATAGTAAATAAAATAGACTTCTTGGTGTGCGTCATCGTTTGTGACGTATATCCGGGATTTAGGTCGTTTATTTTATTTGCTATTTTGACATCTAACCTCAAATTTTATAAATAAAATCATAAAATTCGAAAAGGCTTTGGAATTGATAATTACCAGCTTCACTTTCTAATTAAAAATACTTGCGAACTTTCAAAATTCTGATGTTTTTCCGTTTATCTAGGCATATTTTTGTTTCATTTAAATAAATATAACAATAAGATTACTATTAACTTTTCATAAATAATAATTGACCGTAAACAACAAAGTACAGACCTGACGAGAACTGTCAGTGGGACGTAAGATACATTGTCGCTACGAAAGGTACGTCTGCATCCTATTATGAATGATACAATTTTTCTCGATTGATAGGTCCCGCTACCGCGTAATCTAGCATCAACTAATCAAATTTTTTATGTCAAAGATTAGAGTTAACGTTTGTAATACATTTAAACGGTTCATATTTTGATTAGGATTGTTCACAGACCTGCCTTTTTTTCCATTTCCTCCAACGTAATGAGCTAGAAGGACATTAACAGTCGATGACGCACACCAAGAAGGTTATTACTCGTATATGAACTCTACTATTTTTAATGTAAGAAAAAAGTCACTAATAAATTGACTCTGTACGAACTTTTTGATACTAAGTTGACAAATTTTGCTATTTTTGTGCCTAAAACGATTTTTTAATAATCTAATAGAAAAAATGGCTTAAAAGCATAACATTTTTAAGGCATGCATTGAAAATCGTGCAAAAAGTAGATTAGTATTTTCACAGACATTTACAAAGTATGTACTTTTATACAATAAATAAAAATATGAAGTATTTGCATTTCACATTCAAAGATATAAAAAATACTTTTGTCTTACGATCATGATATCGATAATATTGCAAATAAACTGTTAGAAATTAACTCCTTTTAAACATCTTATTGTATGCCCATGGTACATGGAAATCTATACAAATCGCCTTTTAGGGTAGATGGAAATTGTTGCTAATTTATAAATTCCTCTCGAAATTTCCATTTTTAAAAATAAATTAATATATTATATCAAATTTTAAACGATTTGCAGAAAAATAGTTTGTTTACTTCGCAGGAAAAGCCACATTCCTGGACTCTTCTGCTAGGTCTCGGATTGTGCCCAGCAATATTCATAAGGCGTTTTCACGGAAACTTACTCCGGCTCACTAATTCGATCCAAAGAGGTCACGTGATTAATCACTCCGATCACCTACCCGGGAACTGTAGTTTACGAACTAATAGGTTTCGTTTTTGATCTGCCAGCTAACTTCATAACAAAACATACATCTCTTCTTCAACTTCGTCATCATCTTCGAAAAAATAATCAAATGCCAACGCCGTTAATGTAGCAAGGTCCCTTTTGTTCATGTTTGATAAAAGCAATATATTTACCACCAAAAGAATTAGGTTATGTTATATTACCCTTTAGTAATGCGCATGCGGTACCTATATCCTCTCCACTTCTATCTTGCTTCATTCTTACTAGGTGGCCAAATCAGTTCAATTGTTTCTTTTTGAAATATTGATATTATTGGGTCTTATTAGTTATGCTCCTGATTTCTTCGTTCCTTACTTTGTCCCATTTCGATTTACCTTTCCATTGCATTTATTTTTGTTTCATGCTTTTTCTGCAGTACCCAGTTCTCACTGGCATAAGTTATAGTTGGTACTGTAATTTTGTTGTAGATTTCCAGCTTTGTGTTCATATCAACGTATTTATGACTGAGTAATATTCGATTTTTGATTTAAGGAATAATATAATGATTTTTCTCCACGACTAAATAATAACGCACAAATTATTTTTACATGTTTAGCTAAATAATGATATAAATTCTTCACACCAGTGAATAATAAAAATAATTCACTCTCGTTAGCCAATCACATTCTATTATCATCAGAATTCACGCTAAAATGGATTAAAAGGAATAAATCAAATCGTCTCTTTAAAACGTCAAATACCTAAGAACGCAAATCGCTTCTGACAGCGCGTCGTTTGAAACGTCAAAATAATTAAATGATCATAATTTTACGTATTATAAGAGAAAAAAAATTTACAACAGTAGCGATAGTGAATATGTACACCTCCCGGAATTAATTTCATTAATAAATGTAAGGGTTCCGGTTCAAAATATGAGTTAAAAACGTATATATATATATATATTTGCTCTTCACATTTTTATAAATATGCTCTATGAGAAATGGTGGTTGTCTATGGCGCGGACGATCGAGGTTTGATCCTCACTGGAAGTTCTTTCTTTTTAGTCGTGGAGAAAGTATAGTCTATTACTTGTGTAGAATGGCTATTATTCTGCACTCGTTGAAGAATATACTATTATTCAAATATTTATATTTCAGCTGTATTCAATACTATCCAATCAGATTGTTCTCAAGTGGGATTTACTATGAACTGATAGCTCTATAAAACTGTTTAGTGTAACTTAACTGTTATCTGTACCTGTGAGATAGTACCGGTCACTCAATCAGATTTTGCTGGAAAATTTCTGGATTTATAGAAAAAATGTGAATCCCACTTCATTATCAAAGTTTACGTAGGAAATATTTTAACGCTTTGAGCTAATACTTAGTGGTAATAATAAGAGCTAATTTCCATCAAGATTTTGGGTCGGTTAAGAGAATAAAAAGTCCCAAAAAACACTGTTATTTATACAGGGTGATTCATTACTAATTGGAAATATTTTAATGGTAGAATCCTGACTTCAAATTATGAAGATTTAACCCTAAACACCTAAATAAAATGTAAGTGCTTACTTAGATACAGGGTGTTTTATTTAAAAATTTAAGAACTAGTTGTGCTCAGTACTTTAAAACTGTTTTACCTACGACCCCCCCTGTAATCAGTCAATAACACACAGTCGGTATCAATGTAATGACGTATATTACGCACTGTAGAAAAAACGCACAGCTGTAAAGTAAATCGCACGGCTTTCCTAGCAACATCTTAGCAACTGTCAATAGACGTCGCCATTTTATTCAAAATTTACTATTTGAAAACATTCGATATGCCACGTTTAACTATGAAAAGCCCAAAGGGCTGAGTATATGCTTATTGATTATAATTGAAAAATGGACTTTCGATTATCAACAATATATTAATAATGATTAAACGTTAGTTCTTTGATGTGCTTCTTTCATTGGTAATAGAGTAATAGAGATGGAGTTTACCAAGCACCTCTAATTATGTAACTGTTATTTCTTGTGCTTCTTATAATAAATACAAGTACAAGTAGGTCGTAAGTAAAGTATAGTACGTAACTCGTGTTGTAAATCATTTTACGCACTCACGGAATTACGCACTCGCCGCTAAGCGGCATCGTGCGTAACTTTTCCATTCGAGCGTAAAATGGTTCTTACCACACACGTTACGTAATATAACTATTACGTATTCATTTTATATTTGGCAGGAAGTGCAGACACTGTACCCCCCACTAAATTATATTGAACGAACGTTTCTGGCTACTACCAGAGGCGTACGACAGGGGTAAGTGACAGGTTAATCGTTCCCAAATTCTACGCCACTCGCAAAATAGAAATTTAAGTACAATTTTTCGATTCTCCAATACTTTTTACGTAAATAAAGTACTTCCTTTTCATAACGATAAAGTCAATATTTCTCGAGATATTTTAAGTTAAGCATGAAGCTTATATTGCATAGTAATGAATCGCCTTGTATATTTCTTAATATTTTAATTTCCAAAAAATTGTACCGACTCTCGATTTCTGCGTTCCAAATTTTTAGAAAAAAAAAACCTTACTGCAAGAATTTTTTCCAAAAACTCCCAAAAGTATTTTAAGGACGAGTAAATTATGAAGTAGGTACTATTCAAAACCTCATATATTCATGAACATTTAATTCATAATTTATAAAATTCAACGTTCCAATTCCACTTTAAAAAAATTATAATATGAATACATAGGTACAGTTAATATAAATAATAAATTAACTAATAATAACCATAATGGATTTGTTCTTTGAACTTTACATCGATAAACTATTATTAATTTAAATTTTAAAATGTTTCACATGAATCATTTTATTTACCACGCAATAATTTAACCTTATTTGGGAATATAATGAAAATTGAACTGAATTAATTTTTTATTATGTTTTTAATTGCCTCTCCTATGTGTATGTTAAATTACTTTGGAATAAAATCAACATTTTTACACCAATAATTATTAACAAATTTGGTCATCAGCATAAAGGGTGTATACTTGACGTAATAGATACTGTGCGAACTTAAAGTTGTCGGCTTTTTATTCGACTGTAATTCGATACGATACCGTCATAGTTCTCAAAGGGAATACACGATTAGATGGCTGCATTAAAAATATTACGACAAAGTTGGGTAAAAGGGTTACTTCAAGAGATATCAAAAAATGTTATTAAGAAAATTGGTAGGTGTCTTAAAGGTCCATATTTTAAAATTATCTGGAAATATACAGAATGTTGAATAACTCCGTTACAAACATGATTTTTTAAATAAGAACCCCTGTATATTATACTTAATTCAGATTGCTAACATTTTCTTTCAATCTCTTAGTATCAAGTTTTGCTACGTTTACTGTAGCTTGCTGTACGCTAAAAAAAAACATTTCTATACGTATTTGATTGAATTTTATTATTTTTCTCATTTGTACATAGGATGGACGGAAACTCAAGCCTCCCATTTTCTTTATTCTTTCAAATGGAACATCCTGTATTTTAAAGCATTAATAGAATCATCGGTTATGTAACTTTAATTTTTGTTAAGCATTCCCTATACTCAAAGTTTATAATAGTATATTACACACCGAGCTGGGAAGAGTTTCATAACTGTCGAGAGATTAGTTAGTTAACAGAGACGTGCAGCATCGAGGTTAGCTATTATCTCGAGACAGGAATGAAACTTCCTACCGAGGTTTGTATACTATTTTATTTATACAACTATCATATACCGATCAAAATTAATAAATATAAATAGGTATTATAATATTTATCAATATGTTATATTTTAAATATAAAAAATATTCATCTAAAATAGATAATATTAGGTTACCATCACATTATTTTAGAGGACTGGTGTTCAGGGGGGTAAGATAGGGCGGGAGGATAGGGCAGGAAGTTAAGGTGTGTAATATGACACTCTCCAACCTTCAATGACGTTAGTAATGACAGCATTACATATATGGTTGTGAATAATAGTATATTATTCACCAAGGTGGTGAAGACTTTTATTATTGACCGAGCACCAAGATTATTTCACGAGGGGCTTTGACAACTGACAAGTACACTGTCAGTTTTCGATATATTATGAACGTACTCGTTATGTCATCAGTTATTTATTTATAATAGTAAATATGATATAAAAAATTACTAATAATAGGAAATATACCAGTTTCCATTGGAAATTACTCCCAAATTTTAAAATGAAATTTAAATTTCAATGCACTTTCCGACCACAGCCCGAGGATTTTCGAACGCTACCGATGATACGTGTGATGTCATATCTCTTGTGTTTACTCGTGTTTACTTATGTCAATATGGCCGGTATAGCATTAGGTTATGTGTAGTTGTTTGTTTATATTGTATTTTAATCAACTATTGATTGCTTCATCGACATGTTTGTTTGAGACCATTACGTGTTTGTGTGTGCTTTTTTTATTTATAAAAGTCAACGTAAAGTGGAAAGTGGACATAAATATTCGATATTGCCGAGGATATGTTAAAACTTTTGGAAGAATATATTTTATTTACTAGTTCAGTGTTCAGTGACGATTCTTTCATATTTTGTGAGTAAAGATATGGCTAGCGAAGGTTTTGTAAAAGCACAAACTGATAACCTGCCCAAAGTAGACTCATTTATGCTGCTTGAATTTATGAAGTCAAACAGCTGCTTTAATGCAGAGGAAATAAGAGGAGTTAAAGCATTATCGTAAGTACGATTTAAACTATGTTTTATTTATATAATATAAACAAACCATATTTCGATGTGTGGTCGTAATAAAATGATGTTTTAATGGTTGATTCCTAGACATATAGGTACATAACCTCAAACTATTTAAGAATAAAAACTACCAGCATAGCAGTAGGTACCTACATTAACATGGTCCTCACAAACAAAAGTAATGCCCTTCTTTTAGTGTATTTTTGCTTGCGCCACCAGGTAAAGTAACAAATATTTTGTCTGGAGTTTTAATAGACGTTGATTTACACACTGGAACAATGCAATACTTGGAATACAAGAACTCAGAGCGTGATACACGAATAAAAACGTAAACAAATGACGTCACACCATGGGGCAGCCATCTTTATGACGTAAAGCGCGTTTTGGCGGACTTTCAAATTTTATGATTTTTAAAGTCGTTTTAAAAGTAGAGTTTATATTTTTTTGAAAAAATAGGCATGCAAGGTGTTAGGCGACCTGATAAAGCGTCAATTCTCACCAATAGCAAAATTTATGCTTGTACCCTATTGTCAACTTCACGGCTAGTAGTGGAAAAACATATATTATTTCTTAAAACTATAATAGCCGTAATTGTCGCTTGCATTTTACTGTTTTTTTCCCAGTTGAAGTAAGAAATATATAAGATCAATAATGTAAATCTTTATTTTTTTATTAAAAAAAGCTCCACCTAACATTCGACGACAAATGTGGTATATTTGCATGACTCGTCTCAATACCGAATTCAAAAACAGATGGATCGGAAGAGAGAGCTAAACTGATTTGCCAGCTCGGTCTCCCGATTTAACAGTTGATTTCTTTTTTTGGGAATTTTATAAAAAAAACGAGGTTTATAAAACTTTCTCGACTACTAGAGAGGATATGAAACAGAGAATCAGAACAACATTTCGATCAGTTGACGTTAATAGGCTGAGAAATGTTAGTCAATCATTTGATGGACTTACATAATCTTGGAATTTACCAAGGAAAGATATATTTAGAATCTTCTTCTGCAGAGCAAAGGTGTATTTAAAAAACTTGTCTTGCGTAGGAACTTGTTCAGCTAATGTATATACCAGAAAGGAACGATATCTCATAAATTGTATATCCCTTGAATTTTATCTGCTCACGTCTTGTGATGACCCAGGAATTGTTACTTTAAAGACAATGAGGAACAGCCAGCCGGAAGCCTCTGCATTCATACATAGACATTTGAATATTTTGAATTGCTCGACCTAGACAAAATCAATTTTAAATATTTACAGTCAACATTTCAACCCATCTGATAGAGTAGTGACAGTAATTCTAATTAGATACTGCTCACTCAGCTGCAATCTCTGTAATCTGTATCATTGATTTGATCCTGTATGTTACGAGACACCTCATATCACATTTTTAATTATCTTTTCCCAACCAATAAAATAAACTATTGACTTTACCACAATTGGAAAAATATGTCCCGCCTTATGCGCGACTTTATCAACCCCTATATATCCCCTTTATGTGGTTCGCTTTTTCCAAAAACTAAAATTGTCACCAGGAAGAGAGTTGCAATTGAATTTTCCCGCAAACTTCGTTTCGGTCCAATAACCTTCCTATCGTTTTTCTATTCTCTCTCGTTTATAATTGAATTTTCCGGTTTGATAGACTCATATTTCAGTGACCCAATCATTGCGAATATGGGTAATTTTTTGGAAAAAAATACTATTTTTCGATTGAAACATTTGTGTTTAAAAAATAATATAGTACAAAAAAAATAACGCGATTATATCAACAAGATATCGATTTTACAGTGCGTAGAATTGTTGCTTCAATATCAGATATAAAAGAAAAATCAATGTCTAAAAATAACCGAGGTAAAAATATTGACACAAGCGTAAACTTATCAGAAACGGATATATTTTTTCGTTATCTAGTTCTTTTACGAAAATTAGTTTTTTT
>CAJUYI010000338.1:31056-51524 GCA_910591695.1 Galerucella pusilla
AATTATAGTTAATTATAAAGTAGTAAAAAAAATATAGTATACAACTCGGTATAAAACTACTGTTGAATTGTCCAGTGAAAAAACTCCTGCTGCCAATAGCAATATTGTACGAAGCTTTACAGAAATCAATTCCCCAACTCCTCGAACTCAATTCCGTTAAAGGAATGGGACAGAAGACGACAGGGAAGTTAATTACCTCTTGGCTAGGAGTGGTAATTTAATTTATAGACGAACAAATTGACTTCAACTTAATTTAAGTCTGGTTATAAACTCCGCCAATTTATTTTATCAACAACCGAATTCAAACATTCCACAAGCTGACAATACTAAAGATGTAACGGGTAAATCCCAAAAACTGTATGGAGAACAAAATAGTTCTTTCTGGAAACACTTGGAATAAGATATAATTGGAATAAAAAATAGATGTACAGTGTTAGGTTAGGTTAAGTGTGTGGTGAGTGGGTCTATAAGGCACTCCACTGCGACTCGCAAGAGTCTATTGTGGCTCACACCTATTCAGATTCCACCAAACAAATTCAGCACCTTAACAAAGCCGATTAGTTTATTTGGTGAATGATATTTCAGGTCCGAGGACGAGCGAGAAAGACCCTGCCAAACATCAGATACCTTTTTCGAGCCGCGGCGAGGCAGGTACAAATTATATGCTCTGCTGTTTCATCATCTTCCAGACAAAGACGGCAAGTCGGATCTTCCGACAGTCCAAGTTTTAACATAATGATCATTCAGATGCCAGTGGCCTGAAAAAAGGACTGTCAGACAACGTAGTTCATGCCTGCTATAGTCTAACATTTGTTCGGAGACATTATTCAAAGGATGTATAAAAGCCTTTGAATGAACTAATCCTGGTAAACTATGCCAGAAGTCTAAAGCTCTTCTTGCTGTCCAGGTATTTAGTGTTAGTGTTTGTTTGTCAAAACTTGAGATGCCAATTGTAGGTTCTGGTTCGAAAGACCCTGCCAAACATCAGATACCTTTTTCGAGCCGCGGCGAGGCAGGTACAAATTATATGCTCTGCTGTTTCATCATCTTCCAGACAAAGACGGCAAGTCGGATCTTCCGACAGTCCAAGTTTTAACATAATGATCATTCAGATGCCAGTGGCCTGTTAAAAGGACTGTCAGACAACGTAGTTCATGCCTGCTATAGTCTAACATTTGTTCGGAGACATTATTCAAAGGATGTATAAAAGCCTTTGAATGAACTAATCCTGGTAAACTATGCCAGAAGTCTAAAGCTCTTCTTGCTGTCCAGGTATTTAGTGTTAGTGTTTGTTTGTCAAAACTTGAGATGCCAATTGTAGGTTCTGGTTCGATAGAAACACGTGCAGCTCTCTCCCTTGCAAGAGAGTCTGCCTTCTCGTTTCCATCCATGCCAGAATGGCCAGGAATCCAGACCAGCAATACTTTATTAAGTTCTCCTATTGAGGAGAGTCTTTTTTGGCAGTCTAAAACTGGACGTATACACCTGCACTCGGTATAATAATTGTCCTGCTTTATCTTAAATATTGCATGTGTCGTGAATTGTGTTTGAGTTTCAGTGTCTTGCCAGGGGTTGGAATTTGTTCTGAAAGTTTTCCTGATTGTCCCAACTTTTTTCGAAAAACGAATTCCAAACCTCGTGCATTTTTGGTATTGGCTGGGATGTTGTGCTCCAGTGAATAGTCTTCCGGGAACGTGAACATATCTTGGGTTACGGTATGGGTTACGGTATCGGTCTCCATGCCACGAAGTCTGCAGCTGAGGTCCCCGTTATATAACCCTATTTTATGCAGGTGATCTTTTACCGGGGTATGACCCGTTAGATAACCTTCAATAATTCTCAGCTTATTCCTACTGATATTCAGTAGTTCTTCGGCCTGTTTTAAACATGTGTCACCTATGAAGGTTTTACTATGTACCTGCTTTGGAGTGTTCCTCCACTGAAGTCTATGTTGGCTTTGTACCCATTTTTGTATTTGCCCTCGGACTTACTTCTTTGTGGTCTCAAGAGCTGGTTCTGGTCCAACATGTGCTGTTGCTGAACCTCTTCTCGCGAGTTCATCAGCTCGTTTATTTCCAGAAATACCGTTATGTTCCGACACCCACACTAGTCTTACTTAAATGTGGTCTGCTACTACTACTACTACTAAATGTGCAGGCGAGCCCTGTCCTGGACAACTCAAGCCAAGGCTCCGACACTGAGGCCACTGGCGGGCCCATTGTGCCAATCATGCTACCTAGTCATCCATGAAGCCGAGCCCTTCAATAAAGGCCGCAACCTTTTTCAGTGGATGCCTGCTTGTGTCTCCAGGAGCCATGACAGTGACTCCGAAGATTTGCCTGCGTAATACAGCCCAGTGTGGACACTCTAAGAAAACATGAACTGACGTTTCATCAGTCATGCCGCAACCCCTACATAGGGAACTTTCCTCTACTCCTGGTCTGCTAGCTCATTTAATTCTTTTTGGAATTCTTTTACCAGTCTGGATGTCACCTTGCGGCTGTTTAAAGCTGCAAGGACTGCCTGGCTGTCAGTTAGTATGTTTATCCTATGAGTGTCAGTTCTATGTTTGTTAATTCTGACACATTCTAGGATAGTATAAATCTCTGCCTGAAATACAGAGGTATGTTCTCCTAGTAAAATGGAGCATCTTGTGATTCTCATTTCACTATACACCCCTGCTTCTGTAGCTTCCCTAGTCTGTGACCCGTCTGTATACCAGATCTCTCCTCGGAGAAACTTCAGTCTGCTTGGGTCTTGCCAGTCCTTTCTGTGAGGTATTTCTACCTCATATTTGGGACTGGGGAGAAGTTCAGTGGCCATATATTCTGTTTTCATATCTAAAATGGCTCCACTTATGATGTCCTTACGGATATGTGTCCTGATCTAACTATTTTGTTGTTCGAGTTACTTTGCTGCCTGCCTGTATACTGAAACTGTTCGACTCACTCAAAAACCCGCGTATATATAGTCCTCCGCAACTCCAAAACCTTCTTGAATTTACCACCTCTGCGTATGCAAAGCTTCCAGAACAATCGGGAATAAACCATTGCATTACTCTTTTATGGAGTCCTCTAGAAAGGTCGCATTCGCCAAAATTTATAGCTCACGAATCACAGAGTTTTTAACAGAAGGTAACTTTGGATAGATAGGCTTGGGAAAAACGTTATAAATTTCAATATTCATTAAACCGCGTCCACATTATGTCGAATGGTGTCGATCGACAATGCCCTCTATTGTAAAGCTGCGTCCACATTATGGATCGACAATGTCGGGCGACCATCCCCACAGGATCGACATTAAGGATTTTTTGGCGAGTTATCGTTGATAACCGCTAGTCACCAAGCGGTTATATCCCCACTCATTGCCTTGGACAGTAATTTCAGAGGTTTTGTGAAAACATTGCGGTTATAAAAAGAGGTAACTAAATGATACCTACAATGACAGTTGAAAGTCTTCATAATGAGTTTGTTTTGGTTAATTCCTGTTTTTGATAATGTTTTTTTTTTCAATGACAATAGTTATCTTCAACAAACGATTCGTCATTGATTTAATTCTCAACATCTAGCTGTTCGTCATTCATGTTGCCAGCTTTTAACACCTCTTCTTCCGCCATATTTGTTTATTATTTGAACTTGTAACCACATATAACCCACCTATAAAGTTGTGTTACAGAATCTATAACCGTCTTATAAATCATGACGTCAATTTGTGATGTCATTCATCCCTCCCTTGTAACCGTTGCTTCGCGAAAATGGAGCGGTAGCAAATTATCAGTTACCGATTGTAAAATGGTAACTCGCCAAAAAATCCTTATTGTCGATCGACACCATTCCACATAATGTGGACGCGGCTTTAGGATGAAAGTAAGAGAACATATCGGTACAAATCTAATTAATTATCCATGAAAATCTATCCACACTTTCAGTTTTAGCAAAATGTTAAAAAAGAATCGTCATAATGAACGGGAGAGGAAATTTTGCACTTCACACTACCCTATTTTTTTTCTTTTCGTCGTAAAATGGCAATAGGAAACCAAAGAGTAGATTAAATTTTCTTACCATTTGAGTTTTATTCGATTCTGCACATTTAAATTAGATTATTTTCCTTGCAGCTTTATTGGGTGCTTTAATAAAAGAAATTTCCTCTCCGGAAGATAATAGAAAGGGCTGATTAATTCGAAAAATCCGCGAATCTCGATCAGCGTCCCACCAAAAGGCAGGGGGAAAGGATGAATAAGGTAAGTTTTCATTATTATTATAATCTTTACTTGATAAAATGTTGACCACCAGATAACTCAGACACCGTTAGCTGTTCAACGATTAAAAAAACACTTTAATTTGTTTAAATCTCCATTATATTCAATATACAGGGTGATCATTTTTGTATTCCGACACATTTTATAAGCTCATAACTTGGAAACTGATTAAGATATCGAGAGGCGGTTTTGACTGAACGGCTTCAGGAATTGGGAATTTTTTTCACGCTGTTTCCCTTTTGTATTTTTTCCCTAGACTCCAGGAAAAAACTTGGGTTTTCTGGAGATCAATAACTTATACATTTTAAATGGAACACCCTGTATGTTTTTGTACCGTCGGATAGGCTGAAGCTTCTACTTTTCAAAAATATATGGTTTCATAGCAATTCAGGGTGTTCTTAAGGAACAGATTATCTTTAAAAGATAGACTGCAATTCGTTGACTACAGTAATTCCGTACAATTTTTGTCAGCGCATAACTTCTGAACAAGTCATGACATCGAGAAGCTAAACATAAGAAACGTAATAGAAAATATTCAACCACAAATGTTGAGAGACTCTTTTTTTAAATCTTCAACTACGCTTGCATAAATTTATTGACATTAATGGTGGGCATATTCTACAACTTTTGTATTAAAGAATTTATGTAGGTTAATTGAGCACATACCTACATATAATTTTGTACTTATTTTTTGTATTTTGTTTTTAATAAATTGTTCTGTTTGACCTGTTTTCAACAACAATAACTTAATCCATATAATGATGTCCAGTTTTTTCTGGAGCCTGGGGAAAAAATACTAAATTGGCAATAGTGTGAAAAAAATGTCTAATTCCTGAAGCCGTTTAGCTTCTCGATGTCATGACTAGTTCAGAAGTTATGCGCTGACAAAAATGTACGGAATTACTGACGTATGTGAACTTAGCGTCTCATATCGCAACGTCTCATAATTTGAAAAGAGTTCTTACAGAGTTCTTACAGAGTTCCTGATACATTATATTAATAGTTCTGTTGAATTAAGTACCGAAAACGGCTTTCAAAAAAATGAGACGCTGACGACCGGAAGTTAGCGTCCCAAAGTATAAAATCAAAAAAATCGAGCAGAAACGGTCATTCAAAGTATAGTTCTAGAGTTCTTGTTTATTTATATCGATACATTCTTAGAATTCAAAATCGGACATCTGTCAGACGGTGTTTATAGATTAAAAATCATGCTAGTTTGATGCTGTCGTACGAGAGCGGATTCTAGCTTCTGTGAGGATTAAAAATAATCATTAATGTCCCAGTACACGATTCCCTAGAAATTTCTAATCGTTAACGCTCTGCAGAATATTTTTAATTATTATTATACATGAAAAACCATCTCAATAGTGGAACGCTGTCCTTCTAGACCGAGTTCTCCCTTTTCGTATTGAATCAGAATGATACTGGCTATCCAAAATACGATTCCCTAAAGAGTTCTGATCGTTAACGCCCCACAAAATATTTTTAATTATCATTATTCATGAAAAACCATCTCAAATAGTGGGACGCTGTCCTTCTGCTCCTTAAGAACACCTTAAATTACTATAAAACCATATATTTTTGAAAGCTTTAGCCTATCCGATGGTACAAAAACATACAGGGTGCTTCATTTAAAATGTATAAATTATTGATCTCCAAAAAACCCAAGTTTTCTCCTGTAGTTTAGAGAAAAAAAAAATTTACAACAGCGTAAAAAAATTTCCTAATTCCTGAAGCCGTTCAGTCAAAACCGCCTTTCGATATCTTAATTGGTTTCCAAGTTATGGGCTCATAAAATGTGTCGGAATTCGAATGATCACCTTGTACATTCGTGACGCATTTCGCTAACACAGTAGCTTTCTCAAACGAATGTATATTGAACTCAGTTCAAAATATAATGAAGATTTAAACAAATTAGAGCGAGTTGTACTAAACACCTAAACTGATGACTGATGTTTAGACTAATGTAATTGTTGATAATAAATACATCAATCAACCACAGTCTAAACATCAGTTATCATTAAACAGAGTTCAAGTGTTTGGTACAACTCGCCCCTAAAATGTTTCATTTCATCGTAGGGTAGGGAGAGTGAGTGTAGGCTCACAGCACTTAGGCCATATGTGACCCATTGTACATCCTCCCGAGGAGTTGTCCTCCTAGTCATCGTCCATCCTGTCCTTCCCAGGAAGTTGGACAGGTCACTGGAAGACATCTCCTTTATGTCGGCAGGTGTAGGCTAAGACTCACCGAACACACACTCTCTTATTGACGATAACTCCGGACACTCGCATAAGACAGTTTCATCTTCCTGTTCACACATCCTGCATAGAGGTGTGTCCACTAGCCACATAGTATGGAGGTGTTTCCTTAGTTGACAGTGGCCAGTCAGAAATCCTACTGTTAAACGTAGGTTTATCCTGGTCATCGTCAAATATTTCTTTGGCGCCAGCTTCCCAGGGTGATCTTGGCAAGACTGCATCCTTTGATTCCATCCCATCTCTTAAGGGATTGAGCATGGGTGTAACGTTTGGCTAGTTCCGTAATTATCGAAGTCGATAGGCCGTAGGTGCCACTGAGTCCTAAAGTTTTTAGTCCAGCCGCTTCCTTGGCTAAAGAGTCGGCAATGCGATTACCTTCACTCCTGTCGTGCTCTTTCACCCACCTCAGGATAATATTGTTATTTGCTGAGGCGTTAGCTAAATCTTGGTGGCACCCTAGTACTAGCCCCGATATAACACGTTGTCTGTTCAAGGCTAATAGGGCTTGTCTACTATCAGTGCAGATTGTTATGTTTTTGCCAGAAATTCCTTTTCTGGTTAGTTCTTTTGTGGCAGCCAGTTCTGTTTGAACCACGCTGGTATTGTTTCCCAATCTTCACTTAATCCTTACGCTTAGTGCTCTGGAGTAAACTCCACATCCTGAGCCTTCTTTCATTTTTTGCCATCAGTATATATGCGTATTGCATTTGCAGCATCTGACTCAGTGTTCTGTTTTATTTGTATTTTGTAGGGTTTACTGAACACAAAACTGGGTTCAATTGCATAATTGGCTGCCTTCATCAAGTAAAAGCTCCATCTATTCAATTTTTTAAAATAGTTTCAAAATTAATAAAATATCAATTAAAAGCTATAATTGTCTTCTGTGATCTTAAGTGGGTCAAACTGTATATACCTATAAGAGCAAATGTTGATGAAAAACTACGTTCCCATATAACGATCGGTAATCAAAAAAGGTTTTACTACCAAACGTATATAAAATGTCAATCATTGCCAAGCAAAATTAAATCCTATAAATCCTTTAATCCCTTAAACCCTACTATCTATGAATGTATCGTATCGATTTTGTGTAACTCACTCAAATGGACACCTCTAGTGATAAAAAAAGCGAAAGTGAAGATATTAAAAGCGTAAATCCGTACCCCACTGAAATTGAAAATTAATTCCCTTGCTAAATAATTTCGTTACCCGCCGCTGGAGTTTAAGCAGAAGTAACGAGCAAACATGTAGGTCTGGGATGCAAGAAATCCTTTTTATCTTTGTTAGTTTACTTTACGGAATAGTCAAAAAGTTCATCTAAAATCTAGTACAACCAATTTGTAATTTATGTACTCCTTGTATAAACTACAATTATTATAATAATAACCTATTCATGTCTCGATCCCATGGAATCCAATACATTAGCCTTCAAACACTCATTACCTACCGTCATTAGGATATTTGACAATGAAATATTAAAAATATCACATGCTATCATTCTATGTCATCATTCCGTCGCTCACAAAGGAAATGGTCAATTTCAATTATTTCTGTACTGACAAATGGTTTTTTCATGTTCTTTGATTTCGTGTCAATTTTGACTCTATAAAAATATGGTTGCCCTGTTTGTTATACAATTTGGTAAAGCTATATATAATGTTGAAAAATCATCAGTCGTGATATAATTAAGCTGTATATATGTTTTGTAAAATAGTATCAACATAAATCACGAGCACGTCACTGGTATGGTTGAAAACCGCTTGAGAGGTTGCGTCGTTTCACATCGTTGGTTCATAATTATTGTATTTGCCAACATTCCTGTCTCTTGTTTTCTCTTTCCCTCTGTCATACATTGGAAGAAGAGGTAAGACGCGTTGCCGCTACGGAAGGTACGTCTGCATCCTATTTTGAATGGTGTATTTCCTCCAGATTGGTAGGTCGCGCTTGCGCGTAATCTAAACTTCAACTAATCAAATTATTCAAGTCAAAGATTAGAGTTAACGTTTGTAATACATTTAAACGGTTCATTATTGTGATATTTTGATTAGGATTAATTAAGACCTGCCTTTTTTCCATTTCTTCCAACGTAATGTGTTAGAAGGACATTAACAATCAATGACGCACACCAAGAAGGGTGTTTTATGAACTCTACTACTCCGTATCTGCCCCAGCCACTTTGAGCTTCAATTTTCTTCATATCATCTCCATCCAGTTTGAATCCAGTTTTGGAAATGTCAAAAAAAGTCGTGAGTTTGCTTCAGTCTGCTATCGATAAAAAATCAGACATAATATAGGAAACTGGATATTTGTAGCTCGTAAAAATAAACAACGTGTTACGAAAAAAAGGGCCAATTTTCAGGAAAAGTTAATTTCAATCGGTTTTTCCAATCCGCTATCAAGGTTTCCATTTCCGTTTGATAGTGTCGACGAGATCCAGAAATGGGAAAGTTCATATAATATAGCGATATTTCCGTTGGATAACAGCACGAGACATAAGAATTGATTTTGATGAAAATAATATTTTTATTCTCTTACAAATCAGTAGTAGAGCTTGCTCACTATCCGTGGCAAACAATTTCCTTTGGTAGAATTTATTTCATCGACGTTTTATACATATCAATATCATTTGATAAGTTCAACCCGAATTTTTCAATAACCACTGAGGAAACTCATCTTTAAAGCAATTTGAAATGAAAAACTGCGATATTTAAAATAACTATAGTTTGGCAAGTTTATCTGAAGCTAAGGGGCATCGGTAAGAGGGGAGAAAACATAGCGTTTACGTACAAATGGCGTACGGTACCTATTTTACCAAGTAAAATTGAAAATACAAAGGTCACTGACAATACCAACGCTACTGGATAAATCAATATCAGTCAATTGACGGAGTGAGAGGGAAGAACACACGCACGCGCTTGCCAATAAGAAGTCAGCTTTTGATAAAAATCACCAATTATGTAATTCGGAGGGTATGGTAATTATGGTTTTCGTACAACGCTGCCAGAGCTTGAAGAAGCCCGTAACATATTTGGAAAAGTGCTTATCTTTTAATATTCATAAATTGAAGAAATAATGTCAACAGAAAAAATCCAAGGAAACAAGCACATTAAAGAATTAACGTTTAATCATATTGTTGATATTGTTAATAATGAAAAGTCCCTTTTCTAATTATTATCACTACATACTTAGCACTTTAGGTTTTTCATAGTTAAACATGGCAATGTCGAATGTTTTCGACTGCATTCCTTTCACAGCTTCAGATAAACTTGCCAAAGTATACCTCTCCAAGAAAATATCTCTAGCTCTCCTAAGCTTTTAAAACGGAGTAATGCTCCTGTATATAAAAGATTCAGATATTATTGTGTGGGTATAAAGAGATCTTATCATATGATATAATGTACCTTGTTTGAAATAAACATTTGTTGCGAAACATAATCGGATATAAATAAATTCACAAATCTAAAGAAGATACATATTTATACAATATGTCCCCCTGAGTTGGAGTCATATGGAAAACTTTTTTATTATTAATTTTAGGAAGAAAAGTTATTCCTTATAAAAAGTTCTGCATTATCTAAATACCTATAAAACAGTCATCAAATATCAATTTTTTTAGTCGAATACGAGATTTGTCAAAAGATATTTGTTTCACTCAAGCGAAAGTACCTTTATATTTGACAATATCGAAAGAGGTTACTGAAAAAAGTTGATGAAAATTAAAAACTACGATTAAATATTATGTAATTACATTCGTTTAAATTGAAACTTCAGATTATTTTTTTTACCAATGTTTCTATTTTGAATGAACATTTATCTCTTGTGATTACGGAACACATGATAATCTTTTAGGTTTTTCATGTCTTTTTAAATAATTTTGCATTTAAAACGCAGAATAAGTGCATATTTATTTATTTTGCAAAAACAGAGTGATCATTTGAATTCCGACACATTTTATGAGCACATAACTTGGAAACCGATTAAGATATCGAGAGGCAGTTTTGACTGAACGGCTTCAGGAATTAATAAATTTTTTTCACGCTGTTGCCAATTTTGTATTTTTTCCCTAGACTCCAGGAAAACACTTGGATTTTTTGGAGATCATTAACTTAGACATTTAAATGAAACATCCTGTATGTTTTTGTACCGTCGGATAGGCTGAAGCTTCTACTTTTTAAAAATATATTGTTTCATAGCAATTTAAGGTGTTCTTAAGGAGCAGATAATCTTTAAAAGATAGACTGCAATTCGTTGACTACAGTAATTCCGTACATTTTTGTCAGCGCATAACTTCTGAACTAGTCATGACATAGAGAAGCGGTTTTAATTGAACGGCCTAAGAAGAACCCAACGTTTCACTAACACATACTGATTTAGTATTTTTCTCTATAATCAAGGGTGATGTGACTGCTACTGTCAGTCATTGTTCATTGACAAGTAATTCTGTTAATTGTGATTTGTTCTACTTATTTAATACTGCACTTTTGTCGAAACTCCTTATTAAAAATGTTTACAAATAGGAAGAAAGCACCACCGCACTATTCTCGCGTAGCAGGAGATTCTGTCAATCAAAGATTTCCTAATAGATGGATAGAGAGAGCAGGTCCAATAGAATGGTCACCATACTCTCCAGATTTAACTGTTCCTGATTTCTTCTTTTGGGGATATGTAAAAGAAAGATGTTATAATCCTTTACCACAAAATTTAATGGAACTGAAACAAAACATAAGAAACGTAATAGAAAATATTCAACCACAAATTTTGAGAGACTCTTTTTTAAATCTTCAACTACGCTTGCATAAATATTCAACAACTTTTGTATTAAAGAATTTATGTAGGTTAACTAAGCACATACCCACATACAATTTTGTACTTATTTTTTGAATTTTGTTGTTGTTTTTAATAAATTGTTATTTTTGACCTTTTTTCAACAACTTAATCCATATAATGATGTCCAAAAAACCAAAGTTTTTTTCTGGAGTCTGGGTAAAAATACTAAATTGGCAACATCGTGAAAAAAAATGTCTTATTCCTGAAGCCGTTTAGCTTCTCGATGTCATAACTAGTTCAGAAGTTATGCGCTGACAAAATGTACAGATCGAATTACTGTAGTCAACGAATTGCAGTCTATCTTTCAAAGATAATCTGCTCCTTAAGGACACCTTGAATTGCTATGAAACCATATATTTTTCAAAAGTAGAAGCTTCAGTCTATTCGACGGTACAAAAACATACAGGGTGTTTCATTTAAGATATCTAAGTTGTTGATCTCCAAAAAACCCAAGATTTTTCCTGGAGTTTAGGAAAAAAATACAAAATTAGCAACATCGTGAAAAACAATTTCCAAATTCCTGAAGCCGTTCAGTCAAAACCGCCTCTAGATATCTTAATCGGTTTCCAAGTTATGGGTTCATAAAATGTGTCGGAATTCAAATGATCACCCTGTAATAAAATACATTCAAACACTAAGTTATAAAGCTAACATCATATTAATGTTAGAAACAAACAAATTCAATTTTCACTCATACTAATGCTTCGACATATCCAACTTTTTTTAGTAACATTTTTCGATTATGTCAAATTTAAAGGTACTTTACTCTTGAATAAAACTCATATTTTTCGACAAATCTCGTATACGACTAAAAAATTTGATATTTGATGACTTTAGTTAATGCAGATCTTTTTCTGAGAAATAACTTTTTTTATTAAAATTAATAATAAAAAAAGTTTTCCATATGACTCCAGCTTAGGGGGACATATTGTATACAAATGTGCACATTTTTCATTATTCACATTTTATATTGTTATTGTATTTTGGTTGTGTCTAGAGCTGTACCGAGTGGATATTGTGCTGTCAATAATTTTCCATAAAAAATTACACCTAGACATACTTGTTCATTAGTTCTATTTAAATACCAGCGGCGGGTAAAGAAATTTTTAATCAAGGGAACTAATTTTAAAAAAAGTTATTTAATTACAGTGGGGTACAGAATTGGAAGATTCACGCTTTAAAAAATATCATTTATCGTATATACCTATATTTTATACTTTTATACATCACTGTACAACTTCTGTTCCCCCCTTTTCTTCTTTTATATAAAAACTACGTATTATCACATTCAATGTTTACTTGAAGCTTTTAAAAAGAATGTAAACATCATTATCTCGTGAAATATAAAGCTGACGGATCCTTATTTTTATATGGTTATAAAAGATCACATAATAAGACGTTTATACCAGAAAAAGGGTCAGTACTGCTATAACTAGAATTGGATGTTAGCTGAAATAGCGCCTCCAGGACATTTTTTGTTCCCGTAGAAGCTTGTTTTTTGCATTGAAAGGATGGATTTCGTGGAAAAAATATTAATACGGTATTGATTTTCAATACAAGCTCGTAATTTTGTACAGGATATAGCTTATGACTCTGTTACTTGTTAATTTTCAAATCCTCTTTAAACCTCCTCGACACTTAAAATCTCCTCCCTATGCGTTTTTTCTCGAGAGTCACTTACTTTGTATAACAATAGAGGGTTTTTTTCGGTCTAGATGGAGCTTGCGAATTATATCATTGATTTTTTGCTTATTTAATTATGAATTTATTAATTACCATTTCGTACTGTACTGTATAAACGAACTGAATTGATTCTACCTACATTAGATTCCACATTTTTTTCTCCTTTTCCCTTATACAGGGTGTCCCGTAAGTGAGTATGCTAGAGGCATGATAGATCGTTACAAAATATTTAAATTACCCAAATGCAACTCTTCTCTAATTTTCTTAGTTTGAGAGATACAGGCTGTTAAAAGGTGCAGAAGAAATACACATTTTTTTTCATATTTACCTGGAGGATGGAAGTACAATTTTAAAATTTTTTGTAGGTTATTGTTTCTTTAAAACACATCGACAGTATTAATTATGTCAAATTCTAATAAGCCACTGGCGTGGTACGTAAACTTATATTGTACAGGGTTATTCATTATAAATTACCCACCCCCTATCATGGTTATTATTACTTATAGAAAAAAAAGTCTAATATAAAAATTGTTTGGCTACAGCTGAATTTTCTCAATATACTATCAAAAGTTCAGTAGCGTGTACATTTAAGGGGATAGAAAAAATAATAGTTCTCTTTTAAATGGGACGCCCCGTATATTTTCACATTTTTGGAATGGACTTTTTTTTCTGATTTCAAAAATATACAATATGTAACCCCTACCTTCTACCGTTTTTGAGTTATGGAATGTTGTAAATCTGAGTAAGTAGTGTGAATATGAGAAAGATAATTTATTGAAGTAAGCTATGCTTATAAAAGATATTTGAGATGTCCACCATTATTGTAAATGCATAATTGATATCACCTTATATTATATTATTTATAATAACATTGCAGATGACTATTATTTTCATTTAGTTTGTTAATTTCAAGTTGAATCCTTGCTTTAATCACTTGTATATTATTATTATTAATACAATCTTCCACCCCTCTGTGAACCATTTCAAATACTTTATTAGAAAAATGTCAATTATCAAATAAGTATTAGTTGTCATTTTCATAGCTTACTCTAATAAATTATCTTTTTCATATTATTTACAGTAATTACTAAAACTCAGATTTTCAACATTTCATAACTCAAAAACGGCACAAGGTAGGGGTAACATATTATATATTTTTAAAATCAGAAAAAAAAGTCCATTCCAAAAATGTGAAAATATACAGGGTGTCCCATTCAAAAAAGAACTATACTTTTTGTATCCCCTTAAATTTGCACGCTTCTGAACTTTTAATAGAATATTAAGAAAATTCAGCTATAACCAAACAACTTTTATACGAGACTTTTTTTTCTAAAAGTAATAATAACGAATATAGGGGGTGGGTAATTTATGATGAATAACCCTGTACCATGTTTTTGAAACATCTTGTATTTATATCTAAAGACTTTTGTATTCAATTCTTCATTAAATTTTCTACATAAAAGGTACTCTTTGTTGAACTCGATAAAACACTCCATTTTCAACATTTTTAACTTTTTAAATAAATTTATAGTACCTACTTGAAGATCACTCACAATATTAAGTACCTATTTCAAAAAAATATACGTTACGTTGTATTGATTCTTTACACAGTTTCGCCCATCTCTTTATATGTCAAATTATTTAATTTTGACGTTAGTAATACCAAATTGTTACGAACTTGCTATATTACTGCAACGATGAATTCATTGAATTCGGATAGTGGAAATGAACGTTGTTCTCTACACCAACTGAAATAAAAGAAGCGGAGAAATTAACGATTATAGGACTGCTGCCAGAAAAAACGAAAGATAACTATATGTCTAAATATTATAACTTCATGAACTGAAGGTTAGTTGACTTTTATTTAATAAATAAATCAAGGGTTGTGGACAAAGTATAGTATTCTACTCGCAATTTATGGCCAATATTCACTCGGGTGACTTGCGTCCCGAGCCGCAGGCGAAACCACTAACAAAGATTTTATATTGAATTTTATCACAGAGTGATAGAATTTTATACACATGGATTTGATATATTAAACGTCAAAAAATTGCCGCGACAAGTCAAAAAATTGCCAGTTCAAAATCTTCAAATTTTGTCAGTTATCAATTTACTCTAGTGAAATAGTCAGTATAATACCGAATGATTGGCTAGAATAATGTATTGCTATTGGTTAAAACCACCAAAATGGTCAGATTTTGACAAGTGAAAAAACTAATCCAAAAAACTCCAGATTAAATAACTAGATAAGCATTGAAGGACACGACAGTATTAAAGGATCTAAAAATCTTATAAACGTCAAGCTTTTGATCACTCCTTGCCTTTTTTATCACATAAAAACACCTTGTAGCTCGTCTAACATAGAAAAACATTTTCTCGAAATTCATTATTATTCCAATAGCGAGCTATACCCATCCATCACTAAATATATCGACCGCTCTAGGCAATTGGGAGTCAAAACATAAAAAAAAACCTTCTAGACGTTAATAATTAAATAACTTCGATCTAAGGATTTGAGCACTTGATATTCACGCAAAAAAAAACAATAAACTTAATTGTCGATTGATTAATTTTTTCAGAATATTTTTTACATTTAATCATCTTAAAATGTTTCAAAATTGTAATAATTTGTGATGAAATTTTTCCAAAATCAACTGATAAGGACAATCTCTTACAATCGTACTCAATTAGCGTGTACGAGGCTTGTCTTTTATATTTTGAAGTCTTAATTTTTAGACCAAAAATGTCGTTATGGCTTAGGTTGGGACTGTATGGAGGATGGTCCAGTCTATTGCTTTAAAAACTTGTTTTTTAAACTGCGTACTTTTGGCAAACAAATCGATATGATCCAATCAAGAGTAGCAGTATTTCGAGAAGGGATAACTTCCGTCGGCTTTGGTTCATCTTGGAACTTCCAAACAACCGGCTGATGTTTATTTTCTGGCTCATAATAGTAAATCCGGGATTCATCACCGCTGACAATACTGAATTTGTTTTTTGAATTTTTTGCGTTAAATCGTGTTTATCGACACCAATTCACTTTAATTGCTTTCTGTTTTTCCGTTAACAGATACGGAATCCAACTAATTTTATTTACAGGAAATTCTTCATGTAATTTTTTTTTGAATTGTGGTCTTTCAAATTCCCAATTTCACGATATAGGAAATGTTAATCTTCTGCCGTTGTTGGTAGACCTGTTCTAGAATACGTTCAAATTCTCTATTCCAACGAGAAATTGTGGATTTTAGTGCTTCGTTGAACAGAAACCAGCTCGGCAAGGCTATTAAGACAACAGTCTTCGAAAATTGTAAAACATTTTCTCGGCTTCATTCCATTTTTAGACTGGCTCGTATATACAGGGTGTCCCGTAAATAAGTACCGTAAATTAGAGGCATAATAGATCGTTAAGAAATACTTAAAATACCCAAATGCAACTTTACGCTAACCTTCTTAGTTTGTGAGATACAGGCTGTTAAAAGGTGTAGAAGAAAAACACATTTTATTTCATATCTTCTCGGTGGATGAAAGTACAAATTTGAAATTTTTTGTAGTTTATTGTCTCTTCAAAACACATCGATAGTATTAATTATGTCAAATTCTAATAAACCAGTGGTGTGGTACTAGGATTTCGTAATATTGTTACGGATAAAATTGTTGATTCAATACAACCCAACACCTTATTTAAATGAAAATCCCGAATTTGGATTTCCATAACATTTTTACACCGAGAAATACCCGTTAGAGCGATCTTCTGATATATGGGAGTGTTACTGATGACGTTTTCTTTGTGAAAAATGAAACGTAAAATCCAGAAAATTAAACCAAAACGGAATATGAAATAAAAATTCCACTTTTCAACGCTGAAGGTTTCTATAGACTTCAAGTCGATAGAATTAAAAACACACAAAAAGTTTTAGTATTCCAATTTTACGGACTACTAATTATGGGCATTCTCGGGTTTTACAGCTCAAGGGTCGAATTGGATTTATCATAATCGCTTACTCAATACCATTTAGCGTGAAACTCACTATAACTTGCGTGATATGAGACTTTACATCTTAAAAGATGATATATATATAGTTAAAATAATACCCTAATATATCCAGGTTTTCGGCATGTCATTTATTTTATTTGCTGTTTTGACATATACCTAGCCTTAAATTTGATAGATGAAATCATCAGATTCGTATTCAGCCAAATTCGAAAAGGCTATGAAATTAATAATTACCAGCTCCTCTTTCTCACTGAAAATACTTGAGAACTTCCATAATACTGATGTTTTTCCGTGTTTCCATGCATATTTTTGTATTATTCAAATAAATAAAACAATAAGATTAATATTCACTTTTCATAAATAATAACTTAGCGTAAACAACAAAGTCCTACAGACCTGACGAGAACTGTCAGTGTGACAGTAGAAAAAGACGTAAGACACATTGCCGCTACGAAAGTAACGCCTTCATAGTATTTTGAGTTCTTGATTGACAGGCTGCGCTTGCGCTTAATCTAAACATCAACCAATCAAATTTTTGTAGTTCAAAGATTAGGGTTAAAGATTGTAATACATTTAAACGGTTCATTATTGTGATATTTTGATTAGGATTAATCACAGACCTGCCTTTTTTCCATTTCTTTTTGCGTAATGTGTTAGAGAGACATTAACAATCGATGACGCACACCAAGAAGGGTATTATTTCAACCATAGCTCCACATTCAAACATATTATGCGTGCATCAAATTCAGATGTCTTCTTGATGCTACGATGTTTTCCACGTCATATAAACACAGAAATCTGTCGACGACTTATAGTTTGGCAAGTTTATCTGAAACTACGGGGCATCGGTAAGAGGCAAGGCATATATGTCATAAACGTACAAATGGAGTACGGTACCTATTTTACCATGTAAAATTGAAAATACAAAGGTAACGGACAACGCCACTGGATAAATCAATATCAGTCAATTGACGAAGTGAGAGGGAAGAACACACGCACGCGCTTGCCAATAAGAAGTCAGCTTTCGATAAAAATCACCAATTATGTAATTCGGAGGGTATGGTAATTATGGTTTTCGTACAACGCTGCCAGAGCTTGAAGAAGCCCCTAAAAAATTGGGAAAAGTGCTCATCTTTTAATATTCATAAATTGAAAAAATAATGTTAATAGAAAAAATCCAAGGAAACAAGCACATTAAAGAATTAACGTTTAATCATATTGTTAATAATAAAAAGTCCCTTTTCTAATTATTATCACTACATACTTTAGCTTTTCCATAGTTAATATCGAATGTTTTCGACTGCACTCCTTTCACGGCTTCAGATAAACTTGCCAACGTATACTTGTCAATGTTTCTTAGTCTAAATCTTATTTAATATCAAATGAAGGTGAAATGCCAAGTTTTAATGAATTTTTTCTCCACATTAGACTACGGCAAGAATACTTGATATCAAGTTATACAGTGTACAAGGTTATTCATAATACAGGATGACATGTATATTAGAGTGAAAATTTTTCAAAAATTCTTGTCGTAGCGTACATACTTTCCAATCTACTGACTACTATGAAAGAAAGTTCGACTTACATACGTTGAAAAACTATTAAAAAACGTCCATTTTTAATATCCAAAAATTATTGTCCGTTTTTAGTGTAAGTTATTGACGGGAAAGTAGTGGATATACGCGATCACTTGTAAGGAGTGACATCACGCACGGAAATAATCGACGTCTGGAAATTAAGTCATCAAAATTTATATTCCAATTTACTCAAATGTGATAAAATGTCATTAGTTTCTTGATAAGATCGCTCCCGGACATCTTATACGAACAATGTGAAAATGCACAGTGAAAAATAGTCCAGAGAATCCTCAGTTGAGTTGTGAACAAAAGAATTTTGTTGAAAATAAGGTAAACTTTTATTAAAGTGATTATAAAAGTGGGAAAATTTGTCGAAAAAAATTTTTTTTCGAGCAGGTTCCAAAAAAATATACTGGTTGAGTAGAAGAGCAAATACTTGATTTATTCAAGAAATTTGAACCCTGCCATTTGTCAAACTGCTGTGTAACATATTGAACCTTTTTATGTATATTTTTACTTGTATGCACTGTATGTTCGGCCAATAAAAGCATTCATTATTATTATTTTTATATTGGATGGTGCATATTACATATTCTTCCGTCGACCTTTACAAAAACTTTCTAATTTCCGACAAAAAAAATCTACTAGTTTTGAAAGCAAGTATTTTTCGTCACAACACAATCTGTTTTTCTTTTATTTCGTTAGTTCTCTAAATTGTTTCGCTTTATACTCAACGCCTGTTTTTCCTCAAGTTTCGGAAATTTCGATATAGGTACTTGCCTTCAAAACTAGTATATTTTTCATTCGGTAATTAATTAAATGTAATTTTTTGTTAATGTCGACGAAAAATATTTTTTTTCTTCATGTATTTTTTCCATTTACATTGACTAAACACAAAGATAGATTTTAATTTCCACTCGACAGATTATTTAAAAAAAAAATCGTTTGAGATGTCCGAGACGAATGAATTTCAATCTGAATATTTCCGAAACATTTATTTTGATAAGCAACGAAGGTGCTCCGCGAATGTTTTTTGAGTGTTTTCCTAACAACAATTTTTGAACAATTATTCAATTTTATTTCAAAAACTTGTGGATTATACTGATTATAGCTTGGAAGATGATTGAATGTTTTTATTATTATTAATTCTAGCGAAAAATATTAATATTTACATCTTCCAAACATAATAGCCATCAAAACTATTCAAGATAAGCTTGAAGCTAAATTTTCTATAGAAATCCGTCCAATTTTAAATCAAGTCCACTGAAATATTGAAATTCTTAAAGGCAAGCCGTTAATTCTAATTTGACCAAACTTGGTTAAAAATATTAAGTATAGAAGCTTCTACTAAAGTTACCGATACATTTTTTTCTGTTCACATAACACTTAAAAATCGCTAACGCCCCAGTAGGAAAACACTTTATTTCATTCTATCCACCGGAGCACAAACGTTAACAAACAATAAAAAGATAATAATAACACTTACAAAAAGTGAAAAAGACGCGACCAAACTTCAGCGTTACGGTGTGTACATGCACGTGTTCCGCGCGTTAGAAGTCGTCCACGGAAAATGTGCCAGATAAAAGCACGCTGGAGACGACGTCGTGCGACGCCGTCGAACAGCGTTGATCCCCCTCTTCTTTTTTAGTTGTAGTTTCGGTGGTCTGTTAGCAAATTTTGTATTTTCGAGGAAAATTTTATAAAGAAAATACACTTTTCAAATAAATGCAGAAGGGCATCAAATTCAATGGGATTCGACAAAAATAATATTGAAAGAGCCCAATAATAAAATACGAAAAATCAAAAGAAAGTTCTTTAATACAACTTAAATGCAGATAAATGTGTAGCTAGTATTTCAGCCGAATGTAGTCAA
>CAJUYI010000338.1:56524-66868 GCA_910591695.1 Galerucella pusilla
AATTCTGTTTTTTATATTTTCATAATCTATTTTGATCCGTTAAATTAAATTTTACAATTTCATCTTGCTGGCCTGAAGCAGTGTGGATCTCTTTATATTTGCAAATAATGTTACATTCTTCAGTTTAACTTTGTAGCACCGATAAGAATAATTTTGCGCTTAAGGTTGGAATTTATTCAATTTATCTCTACATTTCGCTTAGCTCGAGTTCATATATATATATATATATAGAGAAAGGGAGAGGAAGAGATCTCTGTTCGAGTTATTTGGATTAACGACAGAAGCAATGGAATTATAAATGAATTGAAGTGAAAAATTAGGCAGCGATGGATTAAAAATTCAACTACGTTTAGTTGTTTAAAAGATTTGTATAGCTTGGTAAAAAATTCCAACACTCGCATTTTTCTTTTGTTTAGCTGGTTATTGATGTAAATAAATGAAACATTACCTAATTCTCTCAGTCCAGACAAAGAATAAAATGTTTCTTGAAGCCGAACCTGTTAGTCTCGTTAGAAATTGGAATAAACTGCCTTAAAACCCAAAATAATCACTATCCCGCGCGCTCCCACCAAAATTTCAAAAATTCAAGCATGTTTTATATATATATATATTTTTTGGTTTTTGATGGAAATAATAGTATATTCTTCAACGAGTGCAGGATGATGGCTATTATTCACTCGCTGCGCTCCCTCATTTTGGAATCATCCAAGTGAATAATAGCCATTCTACACAAGTAAAAGACTAAACTCCACGACTAAAAAGAAAAAACTTCCAGTGAGGATCGAACCTCGATCGTCCGCGCCATAGTCAACCACCACTAGGCTATAGAGCATATTTATAAAAATGTAAAGAGTACAGATATATACGTAACTCATATTTTTAATCGGAACCCTTACATTTATAAATGAAATTAATTCCGGGAGGAGTACATATTCACTATCGCTACTGTTCTCCATTTTTTTCTCTTATAATACGTAAACTTATGATTTTATAATTATTTTGTCGTTTCAAACGACGTGCTGTCAGAAGCGATTTGCGTTCTTAGATATTTGACGTTTTAAAGGGACGATTTGATTTATTCATTTTAATTCATTTTAGCGTGAATTCTGATAATAATAGAATGTGATTGGCTAACGAAACTGAATTCTTTTTATTCTTCACTGGTGTGAAGAATTATCTTTATGCAGCTAAATATGTAAAAATAATTTGTGCGTTATTATTTAGTCGTGGAGAAATATAATTTCAACTGTGAACCAACCTTACAATATTCCATCTGGAATGTAATTATGGTATGGTATGGAATGATATACCGACTGATCTAAGACTGATAGAGATTCTCAAGTCTACAGTACATACTACATGCTAGTGCAATGTCACATCCAATCCAGACTAGTCTTGGCATACATTCAAAACATCTCAACTCTAGCAAACCCCAATAGGGTGACAGTTTGCATTTGGGATACCAAAAGCTGCAGAACGTGGTTATACATCTCGGTGGATTCAAACAAAACATCATACTTACTGGAGTCACTTTCAAAAGCAGGAAAATAGCAAACTCCTATTCAAAAAGTTCTCCTTGTCACTAACTAACGAAATATTGAATTTCAACATGCATGTAATTGACAGAAGGAATGATAGTATTTCACTTTCCCCCCTTCGGCCAGCATTGGAAGAAATAAGGATTTTTGGATTAAGGGGATAGGATTAGGAAGGTGTATGAGGTGTGTATTAACTCAGCAATCGCTTGTCGCTATACGAGAAAACCGCAGAAAAAACTCACAGCAGGCTAGGCGGCCCTGTGATTTGAGCTCTAACTACCATACTTGCTCGATTACAATAGCCACATGGATAGTGATGAATCTACCAACATCATTTTTTCAAATGTGAAGCACTGTCTCGTTGGAGATATAACAGTTTTTGAAGGGTCATAGTGTAGTCGTTTTCATACATATATACGACTTCTTCTTTCTTCTTCTCCGAGCTACTTTGTTGGATCTTGTTAAAGGTCCGAATGTAAGGGAATAACAATTTTTAATTTTAGCTATACAAGAAAATTGAAGATATTGTGAAGAGAGAAGCTTCAAAGAACCTTAGTCAAAAATACAAAATTGAAAGATTGAGGGATTCTGTAGGACTTTTTAACAGAATGGGTTAGTTATCTATTTTTATTGCATTTTTCTTAGGTCTTTCTTTGGCGCTCTAGTCCAAGGAGTGTGTTTATATCTCCAATGAGACAGTGCTTCACATTTGAAAATAATGTTGGTAGATTCACCACTATCTATATGCCTAATATAATCGAGCAAGTGTGGTAAGTAGAGTTTAAATCCCAGGTTCGCCTTTGCCGATCGCCGATTGCACAGACCTCAGACACTTACTTACTCCTATCCCCTTAACCCAAAAACCCTTATTCCTTCCAATGTTGGCTGAAGGGAGAAGAGTGAAATACTATCCTTCCTTCTGTCAACTAAATGCATTTAAATTCAATATTTCATTAGTCAGTGACTAGGAGAACTTTTTGAACGGGAGTTTGCTGTGTTTCTGCTTTTGAACTTGGCTCCAATACGTATGATCTTTTGTTTGAATCCACCAAAATGTACAACCACGTGCTGCAGTTTTTTGTATCCCAAATGCTAACTGTCACCCTATTGGGGCTTGCCAGAGATAAGATTTATTGAAGGCATTCCGAGATCAGTATGGATTGGATGTGCCATTGCACCTGCATGTAGCACTGTGGACTTGAGAATCTCTATCAGTCTTAGATCAGTCAGTATACCATTCCGTACCATACCATAATTACATTTCAAATGGAATATTGTAAGGTTGGTTATCATTATGGCCATCATGTTCACTCCTTAGGTTCATGTAGGAAGTTGAAATTACATCTAATCCCATCAAAAACCAAAAAATATATCTATATGATGCATCCTCGAATTTTTAAAAAATGTGGTGGGAGCGCACGGGATAGTCGTTATTTTGAGTTTTATGGCAGTTTATTTCAATTTCTAGCTAGACTAACAGGTTCGGCTTCAAGAAACATTTTAGTCATTGTCTGTACCAAGACAAGTTCAAGTACCTAGTTCAGATGAAAGCAACACTTGGTAATAGTCATTCTATTCTAACATTTGTGTGTTTTTCAGGAAATGAAGGGAAAACAACAAGAGTATGTCAATCCAAGTTTATTTTGTTGGAATATGAAAATATTAGGACCATGCAATGGAGTAACTGTGTGCTTTGATAAGAATCAACTGTAAGTATACATAATTATTATCGATATCCTAACATTAGCCCAGTAGTAGAAATAATAATGCAAGTGTATCAAACAAGTTCCAAAATCTGCTACAGAAGCTGTATATACAGGGTGAATCACGACCAACGGGATGGAGGCTTATAGCGAAACGGTGAAAGTTTTGAAATATTTTTCACTTTAGTAGTTTGTACATTCATATAGGCTACATTTTAAAATTATTTTGAAATATACAGGATGTTCCAATAAAGTGTGGCGTATCAAAGTTATATTTTTTCTTATGGGACACCCTATATTTTATTGCATTATCTGATTGCCACTAAAAAATAAAGTACTTCTTCATAATGGTTCCCTATACCTGAATACAGAAGGTTCCGAGTTATGCTGACTTTTTTAAAAATGTGAGCATTTCGAAAAAAATTAATAACTCATTGATATAACAAATTCTAGCAAATTTTCTCTTACATCTCAATAGTTGGACATTTGTTGAATGTATTTCACGATTGGGTACTAAATATCTATTCACAGGGTGTTCAGAATTTTCAGTTTAATTATTACACCCTTCAATGGGTAATATCGGGCTTAATTTAAATGGAACACTCTGTTTTTTGATAATTCACCATACTCAAAAAAATGTCCTCTTTCGAATGATGTAAGGGTGTCCTATACCTAGGTATTATACTTTTCGTGCAATTGTATGGTAAATCTATTTATTAATGCATGTTTGGTTGCATACCACTTTGTGATAGATGACAGCTTCTGATAATATTTTTAATGAGTGGCCTCTCTATCTTATATTATTGACAGCATAACTATTAGAAGAGATAACTTTCTGGATAGATGGCTGCATCGAATAATATTTGTAATGAATGACCTCTCTATCGTATCGTATTATTGACAGGTGACATTTCTGGAAATTGTCATTATTTCATATTTGAAAAAAATGCGTGACATCCAGGTTCACAGAGGAAAAAGCCGCTTATTTGTTACTATTTTTGCGCACGCGTATTTATTTTAAAGTATTTAGAGAGAGTTAAAATTTTTGTAACATTCTTAATGATGTTTTAATTTTAAATATTTTTTTCTATTTTAGATATATGATTGTCTGCAAGTTGTCCGTCGATACAGTTGCTTCAATAACCAGAGTACCATTTTCATTGGACCAGAAGGGTATAATTGTCGAGTAGGTGGAGTTTATATGCAGACGTACAATAAGCAATTGAAGCTCTTCCAGGATTAACCATTATCTGATTCTGAAGTTTTTGAAAATTAGGCGTTCTTTATTCGAATATTTATGTAAAATAGACATTAATAATAAAAACAAGTTGGACTTATTTGTGTTTTTATTATGGGATAGGCGATATAGAATACCAGGGCGTCTCCAGAAAAAATGATTTTGCAGAAAAATTACAATTTCATCCCCTTGAAAATTTTTTTGGAGTACGCCAATGGGTTTTGGAAAAAAAATACCTCCTGAAAAAAAATTGAGTACGCCAATGATGTCTAGGTAACACTGCCATCTAGTGGCAAACCTCCGAACTAGTGATAAGAATTAGCGCCATCTATCAGCAAAAAAAAATCATAAAATAGTTCGAGGGTTTGCCGATAGATGGCGCTAGTTGTTTTCAGTAATGCGAGTTTACGCCGATAGGGGGCGCTGATCAAGTTAATAAAATTAGCGCCATCTGGTGGTGAACCCTCCAAGTAGTGATAACCGCTAGCGCCATCTATCGAAAAACCCTCGAACTACTTTTCAGTTCGAGGGTTTGCCACTAGATGGCGCTGACGGTTATCACTACTTGGAGGGTTCACCACCAGATGGCGCTAATTTTATTAACTTGATCAGCGCCCCCTATCGGCGAATTCTCGCATTACTGAAAACAGCTAGCGCCATCTAGCGGGGAACCGTCGAACTAGTGATAAGAAAATATTTATCCCTTTGAAATTTTTTCGAGTACGCCAATGACTTTCAAAATGAAAAATTTGCCCCTGTGGAAAAATTTCAAGTACGCCTATGGTTGATAAAAATGATTAGTCAACCCCATCGTAAACATTTTACTACGAAAATAAAACGCAATATTTTCTCCAAATATTTAATAGAACTGACAAAACTTGTGGAATAGAAATACATATAATTGAATAGTTTCAAGTGTAATACAAAAAATGTTCATCGACAATAAGACAATAGTGTATTATACACAAAGAGAAGGCAAACACGATCGGAGACCGGGAAAAGGGACTGGGATGGATGGAATGAGATTAGAGATAGGGACTGGGAAGGCAAAAAAGGGGACGGAATAGAGGAGGAAAAGATAAAAGTGGTGTGGGACTAAGGAGGACAGTGGAATGGAGAAGGGGATATAGAAGATGTTTAGGGATAGGTACCCGATGCTAGGAGAAAAAGGAGAGGAAATGGAGTGGGTTAAGGAGGTACGAACTACGGAAAGAAAAGGGACCAGGGTGAACGCGGAGGAGTTGATCTGTCGGATGGAGGGGGATTGTAGGGATGAGAGGAAGGTGTTTGATATGATGAGTCGACTGTTTGGGGAAGTGGGGAGCGGGATCAGAATTGGGCTACACAGGCTTGATCATGTAGAGGTGGAGGTGCTGAAGAAGATGGTAGCGTGGGTTAGAGCTGATGGGACTGAGGTGACTATTTGTTATATATATATAGGGAAAAGGAGGTCAGGAATGAGGCGGTAATCCTGAAGGATCTCGGATAAGTCAATCAGGAGGGGATAGATAAGATTAAGAAGGTTTTGACGAAGATGGAAGGAAGGTGGGTGGATACACTCAGAGTCTCAAGGAACAGGGAGGTGGTTATAGAAGCAAAGAAGGGGGTTGAGGTGAGGGGTATTCTGAAGGTGGAAAGGGTGACAGGAGCTAGGGCAGTGGAGGCAAGGAGGGAAACAAAAACCATTAAGATGATAGGGATAGACCCATGGATGGAAGATGGAGTGGTGAGGAAGAAAATAGAGGAATTGATTGGGGAAGGGACAAGGGTGTTGAAAGTGGTGAGGGAGAGGAACGGCATGAAAATGGCGGTGGTTAGGGTGGAATGTAAGAAGGCAGCAGCCTTACTAGGAAAACGGGAGATTAAGCTGGACTTGAATGGGGTAAATATTATAGAGGGGAGAGAGGAGGGCAGATGTTTTGGATGTGGAATGAAGAATTATCAGGTAGCGTGATATAGGGCAAGGAGAGTGGAGAAGATTAGGGAATGCTGGCTATGTAAGAGCGTGGGGCACATAGCACGAGACTGTCGGCAAGCCTTCCTTTGTAGGGTATGTGGGGAAAGGAAACACAAGCCAGGGGAGACATAGTGTAGTAGGGGGAGGAAGGTAGTTGATGTAGACGGAGATGGAAAAAATGGGAGGGACCCTCTAGACCTCTTAGATGAGATAGCGGTGAAAAGAATCGGTGGAAATAGGAACGTGGTGCTAGAGGAAGATTGGGACTGGAAGAAAGAAATTATTTATAGAGAAATTGTTCACAGAGGTAGAAGGAGGTGTTGAGGGCAGGATTCGGGAAACCCAGAATACTAGGGAGATAGGGAAAATGAGAGGGATAAGGTTGGTAGAGAAGTGGGAAGTAGAAGAGGGGGGGGGCAATGTTAAGGTAAGGAAAGCCCCAAGGATAGATGGTATGAGAGGTGATATGGTGGAGAGGCTGTTGGATGACAACGGGGAGTACTTTTTGGAACTGTTTAAAAGGATACTGAGGGAGGAAGAGTTCCCGGTAAGGTTGAAGGTGGCCAGGGTGATACTCGTGAAGAAAACGGGTAGGGATGGGAAGCGGGCGGGGGACTACAGGCCCATCGGCCTGCTGTGTGGATTGGATGGAGGGGATAATAAAGGTAAGGATTGAGGAGGAAGTTGGTAGGAATGGAGGATTTAGGGAAAACCAACATGATTTTGTAGAAGGGAAATCATGCATCTCAGAGCTGGCAGGGTGGTGGACTTGGTGCAAATGGCTAGGCAGGGTAGCTGTAGGAATGAGAAATTGGACCTGCTTGTGTTCTTCGACGTGGGAACGCGTTTAACAGTGTCAGTAAACAGGCGGTGTTGAGCGCGTTGACAAAGCTTGGAGTATGGGAGGGGCTAGTTAATCTAGTAGAGGACTACCTGACGGGGCGTGCGATAGTTGACATTATGGGGAGAAGGTATGGGACGGAGATTGGAGTGCCTCAGGGCTTGGTTCTGGGACCGACACTTTGGAAGTGTGTGTTTGATGAAGTTTGTGGGATAGCATGTGAGGAGGGATGTGAAATTACGGTGTATGCGGACGATGTCTGTCTTATATGTACGGCAAAGGGAGAGGTGGAGATAGAAAGAAAGGCGGAGAGGATGTAGGAAGATTGTGGAGAAGATAGAGCGGTGTGGACTTGAAGTGGCTGAGGATAAGACACACAGAGGGCAAAAGTAAGGGCAGCATGGCTGGGAAGATTAATGGGTAATGTGAAAGGTCCGGGAGAGTGGAAGAGAAGGATAATTGGTAGGACGGTAGACCAGAGTATGCTGTATGGCGCGGAAGTGTGAGGTGAGAAAGCAGGAGTGAATGCGAGGGCTAGACCACGCCTGCGGGTGCAGAAAGGGATACTCCTGAGGGTGGTGCAGGCGTACAGGACAGTGGGTGGACTGGCAGCAGCAGTGCTGTCAAGGTCCTATCCATTGGACTTGATGGATAGAGCCAGACAGAAACGCTGGAGGGGTGTGACCAGAGAGGAAGTACAGGAATGGATGGATGAGGAAATGGAGAGAAGGTGGGATGAGTATGAGGGAGCTAAAAGGAGCGAAAATTATGTCGCGAAGGGCTTTGCCCCGAGCACACCTTGGTGCATATACAATTTTTTCACTACTAGCCAAATTTAAGACAAAATTTAAAATAAATTACAAACGCACCCCGAGAAGCGTTTACTCCGTCGTCCGACTGACAAGTACACACTGTCAGTTTTCGATATATTATGAATGAACGTATTTTTTCCACTACTAGCTGTGAAGTTGACAATTATTGCTTCTTCTAGCCAACTTCCAATATTTTGATAATTCAGGAGTAGTAGTTCAACAAAAACTTGTGCAACATAATTTTGTATACCCAGGAGATCGTCCTTAACATATTTGCTGCTTGAAATTACCTATCACGATAAAATTATTTGAATAAAAATGCCATTAGTTTAAAATTTGCGCTCAACCAAAAATGACTGATGAAATAACGAGTACGTTATAATATATCGAAAACTGACAGTGTACTTGTCAGTCAGACGACGGGGTGTGGTGAAGACGTTTATAAACCTCGCACCTTACTCCACTCGGGGCGAAGCCCCCGCGAAATAATTTTGGTGCTCGGTTGATAATAATAGTCTTCACCACCTTGGTGAATAATATACTATTATTCAGGAACATATCGATATAGACATATTTTTTTATTATATACAATACGCAGTTGATGAACAATCATCAATATAGCCCAGTCCTAATACATAGACCATAATTTTATGATTATGGTTTCATTCTGCTCTATAAGGATTTGCAATAGCTACAATGAATATTGCAAAACAATATAAAATCAATGAAATACAATGATTCAAGTCATTTTCGTCTTCTCCATTTCTTCAAAAGAATTGATTATTCCTAACAATATCATCTGGGATCCTGAAAAAAATAACGTGATTAGTAAAATCCAGTAACAACAAACTAATGTTACTTATATAAATGCACCAAAACCATCATCATATCGCGGAATATTTCCATACCATACCATACCTCTGTTTAAAAATTTTCGACAAAAAAAATGTTTTCGACATAAATAAAGCTAAAAATTCGTCTCAAGGGGTTTTTTGTGACAAGAAATTGACTGATACAGTTTGTTTTTGTATGAAATCAATAATTTTTCTCCTCCAAATGAAGTCATAATTCCATTTATTATCATCAAAAACCAGCAAAATATGAAAATGCGAACGTTGGGATTTTTAAAAATTTGGTGGGAGCGCACGGGATAGAGGTTACTTTGTATTCTATTGGCGATTTCCAATTTCTAACAAAAATCAACAGATTTGGCACCAGGAAGACTATTTGAACATTGCTTAAGGCTGAAATACTTTGATGAAACTTCATTTATTCCAATTAAAATCCAAAAAATAGAAATAAATGCAGATTTTTAATATTTAAAAATGTGGCGAAAGCGCAGGGACAGTACTTGCTGCCTAATTTTTGACTGCAATTCATTTATACTTTTAATGCTTTTGTCGTTAATCCAAATAACTTAAACAGAGATCTCTTCCTCTCTATATATATGAACTCAAGCTAAGCGAAATGTAGAGATAAATTGAATAAATTCCAACCTTAAGCGCCAAATTATTCTTATCAGTGCTACAAAGTTAAACTGAAGAATGTAACATTTGCAAATATAAAGAGATCCACACTGCTTCAGGCCAGCAAGATGTAATTGTAAAATTCAATTCAACGGATTAAAATGGATTATGAAAATATAAAAAAACAGAATTATAATGCTCACAATACGAGATATTATTTTAACTCTAATTTACAAGCGTTAAGTTAAAATAAAAATACGGTGGAAAGAAGGTCAGCTTGGTACTGGAAAAAAGTAAGTTGTACTGAGGTCAAGGGTGTGGAGTTTTCCGAGAGGACACATGTTTGTCTTTCATCTTTCTTGTTTAGTTCATCACTACTTTGAAGAAGTTCTTCTACGGGAAGTTCTACTTCCTCAGTAAAGAATCTAGCTCCTCAAGGGATGTACTGGTGTTATTGGTAACGATGATATCTTTAAGAGAGTGAGAACTTATAAAAAAAAGACAAGAAAAAATCAGTGAGAAATCAGCGTAAAAGGGCTTCAATTGCTAGAAAGTTGTTAGATGATAGATGAGTGCAAAAAGCATTATTACGGGATTGAAAAAAAACCCGGAGAACAAAAGAAAGGTAAAAACTTTTAAATTGACAAGCTGCTTTTAACAGAAAAAGTGGGAAACGTTAAAAGGATAAAAAATTGCCAAAAGTTCGTAAAGACCACTTAGGAAAAGTTGAAACTTCAAATTGAAAAAAAGAGTTGTACAGAGAAAGTGTAGAAGTTAGAAACCATCTTTT
>CAJUYI010000338.1:81868-108632 GCA_910591695.1 Galerucella pusilla
CAACTCGCTTTTTTGTGCATCTTTTTAGGGGTGCGCCGCTCGCCTATTAGGCCGTAAGTGTCATTGGGTCCTAAAATTTTTAGTCCAGCCACTTCCCTGGCTAAAGAATCGGTAAAGCGATTACCTTCACTCTTGTCGTGCCTTCAACCCACCTCAGGATAATATTGTTATCTACCGAGGAGTTAGCTAAATCTTGGTGGCACTTTAGTGCTATCTCCAATATAACACGTTGTCTGTTCAAGGCTAATAGGGCTTGTCCACTATCAGTGCAGATTGTTATGTTTTTTTCCAGAAATTCCTTTTCTGGTTAGTTCTTTAGCGGCAATTGAGATACCAGCCAGTTCTGTTTGAACCACGCTGGTATTGTTTCCCATTCCCCACTTAATCCTGCTCTGGAGTAGACTCCACATCCTGAGCCTTCTTTCTTGTAAGTTACCTCACTATAAACTTTTATTTCTGTCATTTTTTTCACTGAAAAGTTTCTCTACATTATTGAGTCACACAGTATATTAGGATTGTTTCGAGTTACACAATGTTTGCACATTCCAGCCACCTTAGAGATAAAAACAAGACTCTTTATTGAAACAGCCGTCGCATAAAGCACATTAAATCATTTTTAAACCACCCTCCATGGATGTAGTTGTAACGTAATAGGTTGTATTTCAACCCGCACTACAAACTAAAGGACTCAATTTTGTTTGTTTCTGTTCCAATAAATGTCATTGGTTTCTAATTAGAGTCGCTTATAATTTTGCTCGAACTGTGTTGGTTTTGGATTTACTGAATTCGATCGGTTTATATACAAAGTCAATAGACACCTTCGAGTATCTCAAATTCCAAGCAGCCGTTTGTAATTTGCCCGTAAAATGCGGTATAAAACCCATTGACGTTTACTATCTTACAGGACGAACTAACCAAATAAAGATCAGCATAAAATAAAACTTATTCGAATAGTATGCTTATCATGAGTTGACATTAAATACTGCTCTAAACATCTAGGCACTACGCCACTGGTGGGATTAACTAATGTTGTAAATCATTTCAACGACACAGCCAATATAAAATTTTGTATGTATGTATTTTGGGGTGACATTCACTAAGATTTAAAAGATCTATTGTGCCCCCTTACTTCTACTTAGTTTCTGGGGAGTCTAAGAAGCTAGTAGCTCATTTAGTCCTATTTCCCGGAGGAATTTTAGGATATCTCCAGGCTTCAACTTAGATAAATGTTCCTCTTCTATCCAGTAATCTCCCAGGTGCTGTGCTCTAGGATTCTGAAGTGCTGTGCAGTTGGAAAGTATGTGTATGGAGGTTTCTTCTTCCATGTCACAAAATCTACATTCTTCTTCCTCCACTATTTTGAGCTTTTTCAGGTGCCCATTCAGGCGACAATGTCCCATTAGGATCCCTGTAAAATCTCTTAGCGCAGTTTTACTATGACTTATGCTTTTTTTTATCTCAACAGGTTGTAGTCACTCAGAAGAATCTTTGATTGTATAAGCCCTGCTAGATCTTTTCAATGGTCAGATCTTCTCTTTTTCTGGACTCTACCTATTTCTTCCAATATCACATTGTGGCTGATTCCTCAAAAGGGTTCATGCCTCCAGAAAGGTATTTCAGTCCCCCTCTTTGCTAGTTCATCTGCTATTTCATTTCCTTCTATTCCAGTGTGTCCTGGAATCTATAGTAAGGTGACTATATTGTTCTCGCCTAGTTCATTGAGTTTGTCTAGGCATTCCCACACTATTTTGGAACTGATCACTCAAAAGCACAGTGCTTTAATGCATGCTTGACTATCCGACATTGATAATAATCCTTTGTCTTCTGTATCCTTCATCAATATTCAACTGGGCGCACTTTCTTATGGCGCTTGAAAGATACTTGGGGTTTTTCCCAAGCTTTCAGAGTGTTTGTTTCCTGGCCCGAACACTCCTATCCCAGTTCCTTCTATTGCTTTCGAGCTGTCTGTGTACCATTGAATGGTAATGGTGTTTGGATCCCATTCCTTCTTGTTGCTCAATTACGTAACGAATTTATTTGAAAAAGTATACTTTTTCATCATACCGTATTGTGGCATGTCCCAGGTTGTCATAAAACACTTTTACTGGTTCACTTTACTTCTTTTTTGTTTTAGCAGCAATGTTGACATGTTGCCAGCTCTTCCAATTTCATTTACACGAAGTTTCGACAGATAATTTTTTGCCAACATAGAAAAACAGTGAAGAAGTATCTACGATAATTCAGACTCACGCTGTAAAAATGTAATCCCACTGGCTCGCAGTATTACCAGCTGCCCTGTATCTTCAAAGCTTTGGTCCCTTGAAAATTTACTAAGTGTATTATGCCGATATTCCAATTGATTAAAGTTTCAAACATTTTTATCTTTCATCTCACTAGTATTTGTATAATACCCACAACGTTTTAGTATGATTTCGTTCGTTTCCATTAAAAGGAAATGTCAAAGAGATATGAGGTGGATGAATAGAGTGAGCGCTCGAGTGGATTGAACTTAATTGAAATGAAGTGATTTATATAAATATGAAATTAATCAATCTGAATGCGAATCCATCAACAACGGATTTACCAAACAGTTTATGTTTATGTGTAATAATTTTAATCTTCAAATATAGTTTTTTGTAAACCAAAATTTTCCTACCTTTCTCTATTCTTAAAATACCCCTAAATATTTTACGCAACCCACACAACACTCTGGATCTTTGTAGCAGATTCGACAAAATTTGAGAGTTTTTTGTATTGCCGAAAACTACGAAGTGACATCTGTTTTTTTTTCAAACTTCAATAGAGGTGAACAACAAAGCCAGAATGCGAACATCGTTACGTAGAAAGTGGAATTAATTTTGTTGTTTTATAAACAATAGAATGTGTTATTTAAAATTTTAGTCTAAATAGTAAAATAAAATACCCATTTAAAGTGCTTTTCTGAGATAAAAACAATCACACCTTTGCACTTTTTTGGTAGTTTCGTGTAGATATATTCAAGTCTTTTCCTCCCGGATTGGCAAAGGCATAGCGTTAAGAAGTCGTGAAGTCGATAAAAATCACACAAGGAGATACCTAGTTGAGGTTAGTTCAGCTATTTTTTTCATTATTAGAAGCTGATGAGCTACCTATGTTTTTTAGGTATCATAATATTTTTGCAGAAGCCGGACATTCGAGCCTTACATGAACAAATGTATTTCCAATCTTTAACCATTATTCAGATTAATTTTTATCGCATGAGACTGGGAAGCTAGACCAGACGTCTGCAGACACAAACTTAATTTTAATGTTTTTTGAATTTGTTCCTTCTAGGCCACATAATATTATATGTCTCGGTTTAAAAACCGCTTCACCTTTTTGTAGTGTTCTGCTTCTGACGCCAATATATTCCATGAGGTTACTTCAATTTTCGTCATTTTTAGACCTATTTTCTTAAACACTACCACACAAACAAGTTCAGGAAATAACGGAAATTACAAATATAAAGAAAAGCCTGCTAAACCCACTAAAAACGCCTCGAAAAACACATAAAACACAATCACAAATGACAATTCAAAGTGACAATATGAATAATAAGTAGCATTTTTCCGGTATTTTGCATCCTCAATCAAAAAAAGGTAGAACGTGTCGCGGGACACACGGTAGGAACTTTAGTTCCTTTTAAGCAAAAATTATGTAATGCATCTGACGTTATAGATAAACAATTTGCATATTCCTCGGTGGTCGAGTAGTAAGCAAACCAGACTCTCACGCGGTAGACCCGGGTTCGATTCCCCGTGATGAAGTTTTTTTTATTGTTAATTTTATTTTTAAATAATTATTCTGCTTGATATTAATAACGTCAACAGGTAGACGTTTGAAATATTTAGTAAAATATTCATTATTATAGATAATGGTACGGTACCCTTCATGAGGGAGTCCGACTGGCAACATCTACTTATAACAGCATCGTATATTTAAAAAGGGAAACCGTAGCATTATACAAATTGGACACTCAAGAACTGTACGTTTACCACACAAAAATTAGTAGAAACCTAAAATTGAATTGTCAAATTTTTAATTTGAAGTTATATTACAGTTTATAGAAATTTTTATTTTCTAGACTTTTCCTTAAGTGGGTCGTAGAAAAAATATGCTGTTCGACTCGTTAGGATTGTCCATATCGCACTTGAATGATTGAGCACTCCACCTACGGCGTCGTGCTCAAACTACATTTAAAAACAACCTGCCAAATGTCAATTCAATTTATCCATCCATTTCAAAGTTATCGAATTAAAACATTCAAGTTTTCAAAATTTCAACACCCTGTATTTCGAAAAGTAAATGTGCTAGACCTCATATCATTTTGTCCAATTTTACGAGAGGAATCTACATGCAAACGTTGTAATTACCCTTAACGTTCGAGATGCTTATACCATTTTTTGCGCGATCGTATTGAATTAAATTCCGAATAAAATAATTTAAATTTCTTCGAAAGGAACGAAATGTCAAAAGTGACATTTATACTTCTCGATCAGTTTAAAATATATTTTGCATTTTGGTGAAATTGTTATTACTTTTCGACGTCTGAACGGTAAGTAAATCACTTTTACCGACGTGTTAAACTTAGAAACCAGTAAACACAACCTACCGTCCTGACAACCGATTCTGTAAATAAACAAAAAAGATCAATCGCGCAAAAAAAATTATGGAAATAATAGTAAAAATTTATCCGAACAAATTCAAGTAGATCACCAGCACTGCGAATACCAGCTCTGCATAGAATTTTAATATAGCATCGGTGGTTCAGTGGTAGAATGCTCGCCTTCCACGCGGGCGGCCCGGGTTCGATTTCCGGCCGAAGCATATGAATCGCTGCTTCGTAAACGAGAGAGAGACTCAGGAGAGAGCACACGCACGCAAGCAAGGCACATAACGAAGCAACGTATAACGTAACGTAACGGTCAGATCTTTTGCGTCGCGACCCCCGGTCGCTCAAACATAACCTGACGTAAAGAACTAAAGTTCCAAAAAAGGTACTTAATCTGATAGATTATTTCGAGAATGAATGAAAAAGTGGAAATTCGTCAATCAGTGTGCAGGAAACCTCAACCATCATTATTTTCTCCGGGTATATTTGTAATCTCACATTTTGGTAACCTCTGTGTCTTCTGATTTGATACATATGGTTAGTGACCTTTGAACACACACGATAAGAGCGCTTTTGACTATACTTAATTAATGAGGGGAAGGCAGAGTCCAAATACACAGAATTAAAAGGGAGACTTTTGAACCATAAAACTCGAAATTTTCTTAGTGGAGATGATCATTAATTTATGCCTAAAATTTTGAAACCAAAAATTACGCCCAGCCTAGTAGTCTGACAATTTACATACTTCATCAGTGACTATGGAGGTCCAAAAATCCAGCCCCAACCGCCAGCTCTCTATCCATCTATAATGTTTATTATCGTCTTTGAAAAAATAAATTGAAACATTTGAAAAACCTTTCCTCTTGTTTACAAAACACCGCACGCCAGAGAATTTTGCAATTTGCTAAAGACTGAAAACAACTGTATAAACATTTGCTTGAGAATCCTTTCTACTGAAAAGTGTACCAAGTTTCTCATTTCTAGAATTCATGTAATAGCCACATAAACAACAAACAGTGCTTTAAGATTCAAAGCAGGAAGTTATTTATCGCCTACTTTGCCAATTCTACTTTGGATACGTCTGCAGAATCCTTGTGATGATAAAACTAAATCAAAATATAACTTTTGAGGTAAAAATTCCACTAGTAATCACTAGAACTAAAAATTTTTATAAATGCAGTCTACACTCTTCTTGGTAGATTGCATAACAAATTATTCTAAATAAGTTAATGTTTATTCAATGCTTATATTCCTAATAAGTAATTCAATACGTTCAAATTAATTTTTCAACACTTGTGAATACTGGAATCGATTATTGAACACTGCGCCATCTGCTAGAGAGTTAATGAAACGTTGAAAATATAAAGTAGGAAAGCGTGATACAAACCGAACAAGAACTCTACACTAGTAGTCGATTAGTAGCGACACCTAGAGGGATAATTCTGTATAACATAAGCTTAGCTAAACGGGTTTCTTAGTTTCCTACACAAAATGATAAAAGCAAACAGATAAGAAAATATTTTTTATATTCAAAATTACAGAGTAAAAAATGTCCCTCATTTTTGACTCACCAAGTATTTGATTTAATAAAATCAGCAGGTTTATACATTTTGAGAGAATTAAAAATATTTGACTTCTGCAGATTATTATTCTCTTACTTCTAATCAATTATACAGGACGTTGAATATATTACGATTAAAACGGAAAATTGGTTATAACTTTTCAAATACCCTGTATAACTGATTACAACCTGTAGATATTTGTAATGGGGAAATATATTTCATTAAAAAAAACTTTGATCTGTCACCCAGTTATGGATCATCCTGTAACAATGTAACTAACATAGACAAAATATTATATTTCTCTATGGTTAGATTAGACCTAGTTGTTGGATTCACTAACAATGAGAGCTCCTACGAGAGTACACACTTTATAAAGTGCGCATGCGAGCTCTCTCGAAATTGCAAATTATGTATGTGTACTCTCGTAGGAGCTCTCACTTGGTTGTATTTGGTCTGTGGCTCTCACTGTTAGTGAATAGACCCCCTGATGTTTTCATCAAAGCAATCGTCTCTGCTTGAAACACAGTTGTGTTGACGGCTGAAGCTGCCCACAATTTTTGTAATAACCTAACATTATCAGTTATCACACTAATTAATGAATCACCTACAGTAACAAAAATAATGAATGTTATACTAAGTATGGAATATAATTTAATTCAAAATTTTCGGATTGTGTTTAGATTAATTTCATACCCCAGTTTTATACACAAAAATTTTGCAATACCTACATGAAAATTCTCATATTCCAATAGTTGAAATGTTTTCTTAAAATGTTCTGGTTCATTCTAGATATAACATGCTCTTTTTCTAACTTATGAGTTAAACAATGCACACATGATTCTTGAAACATAGAACCAAATGTTGTAGGGGAAAGTAGAGACAGTAATAGACAATAGATTTTTCTAGATTGCTCTGAATTAATACAGACTAGTCCAAATATAAATTCAGCGAGAAACGTGAACAAAAGAAAAGGAAACCTTAGGAAAGCGATGTGGGATAAATGCTGATCAGAATCTCCAGAGATTTAGCCAACACACTCTACAACTTTAGTCTAAAACAAACTGGAATTGCAAACAATCCCTTAAGCAACTGGTCAATTATTTTCTTGTGGGAGGTCAGTTCAATAGTTTAGGAATTCCGAGCGAAATCAATAGCAATACCAACTACCGGGACCATTTCCGGCACTTGGATATTTTCAGCCGTGTTCCCAAGCGTTTTTGACCTCATCCGCAGTATTTGATCACAAATCGAAAATATACATTTTGCTGCTCTTTATCTGTATTTTTCAAAACCATTTTCATATTCAAAATCGAACTATCTATAACGCATCCATCCTAGCAAAGAAGGGGACTGAAATACCTATCTGGAGGCCTGAATCCTTTTGCGATATCAGCCCCAATGTAATATTGGAAGAAATAGGTAAAGCCGAGAAAAAGAGAAGATCTGACCATTGGAAAGATCTAGTAGGGCTTATACAATCAAAGACTCTTCTTGGTGACTACAAACTGTGGAGATCAAATGAATGCATAAGTCAAAGTAAAACTGCGCTAAGAGTTTTAACAGGAATCCTAACGGGACATTGTCGCCTAAATGGGCACCTTAAAAAGCTCAAAATAGTGAAGGAAGAAGAATGCAGATTTTGTGGCATGGAAGAAGAAACCTCCATCCACATACTTTCCAACTGCACAGCACTCCAGAATCCTAGAGCACAGCACCTGGGAGATTACTGGATAGAAGAGGAACATTTACCTTAAGTTAAAGCCTGCAGATATCCTAAAATTCCTACGGGAAATAGGACTAAGGGAGCTACTAGTTTCTGAGACTATCCTTACAAACTAAGTAGAATAAGTAAGGGGGTACAATAGATCTTTTAGGTCTCAGTGAATGTCACCCCAAAATATACACATACATACATACAACGCATCCAGACCTACTGCAGAATGTTGCAATAAGAAATTGCAATCGCAGCAAGAGTTATTGACCCAGTGGAAAATTTACCTATTGCTGGCTTATAAAGAAAGTAGGTATATGCGTACAACTTTTTTCAAATTAATTATAGGTATGCCGAATTCAACTCCAAAATATAAAATTCAAGAAAATGAAGTAAATGTCGATTGGAATGTATTAAATCGATAACACATTTACAAACTATTTTGAGCAAACAAATAAATCAAAAGAAAACTTTGCATAGACGAAATTTAGATGAAATTTTTTTTAAATTTACCCATTTTTCCCCTACAAGAATTCCAAAATACGGCTGCACCTAGCAACAAAAAAAGTAAATACATCTTCAACACGAGTTAAAAAGAAAGGAAAATTGTATAATGATTTAGAAATTTGAGTATGAGTGAGAAGGATTATTGGCCCAATACGAAAAGTTCGCGGTTTTTAATGATGTACTCCCCCTCCCCATTATAAAAAGACATATATACCAGACCCAGCCTATTAATTGCCTAACTTTTTATCTAGTAGTTGATCTAGTGCGGTTGATTTGTTTAATCGAATAAAATTAATAATCATGGTAATATTTGAATCAATCCAGTCTCCAGAACGAATAATCCATGAAAAACGAAAAGCCAAGTTAACTAAAAGACTAAGTGAACTTACCACAAGAAGTGGATATGAAATTATTCAAATAAATGGACAACGAGTCTATGCTCCACCAGCATCAGCTAACATAAACCCACCTCCAAAGGGATGTGAAATATTTATCGGGAGATTAACAAAATCAATCTACGAAGACGAACTAATTCCATTGTTCGAAAAAGTTGGACGTATTTACAAATTTAGGATGATGCTTGATTTTAACGAGAAATCTAGAGGGTATGCATTCGCGACTTATTTCAATTCCGACGATGCCAATACAGCTGTGAGAAAATTCAACAATTTCGAAATTCGTCCCAATTTTCGTATAGGTGTGTACAAATCCGTGGATAACTGCAAACTTTTCATTGGAAACTTACCGGTCGACAAAACAAGAGAAGAAGTATGGGAAATGGTACAAGCATATACGAGTGGGGTGGTTGACATGTTGATGTTTCAAGATAATGAAAATACACATTTGAATCGAGGATTTGTGTTTGTGGAATTTGAGAATCATAGATGTGCAGCCATGGCAAGAAGACAACTCACACCGAACAATCTGAATGTGTGGAATAGAATGTTGTATGTCGATTGGGCTGATCCACTTCCAGAAGTTAACAGTGAGACTATGTCACAGGTAAATAATTATCTAATTATAATTTTCAATAATGTGTGGAGTGATTAGGATTTGCAGCATATATTTATTATTTTTTGCAGGTTACGATTTTGTTTTTGAATAATCTACCCCCAGACTTCAGTTCAAGCGAAATTCGAGCTTGCATTTCCAGAAAAATCAGCTCCCAAATGGTTCTCAAAATTTACAAAAACAGAAGCTTTGCTTTTGTCCATTTCAGTAATAGAAGCTCGGCTGAATATGCATTCTCAAAATTATCAAGTAAGTTGAAGTCGGCAGTTTAGATAGACCTTGTATTAATTAAAATATTTTTTTGCCAGATTTTTCTATAATGCACTACAAAATAAGAGTTGAATGGGCAAGACCGAGATGTTACAGCAAGAGCTTCCGTTTAATGAATCCTCCACTACATTTTTGCACGTAAGTATAGGTGATAATTAGTTGAAATTTTGGTATAATAAATATTTTTGTTACAGTTCCGTACCGCCAAGTATGAGAAGAATTATTCGTAACAAACGCTCAATCGCTAATAGTAATTTCTCCACATCCCCAAACAGTACAGTGGTAAATAACAGTGATACATGGTCCAGCAGCTCTATGCCAACATCTTCCTATGATAGAAGTTCGGTAAGTTTCAAATATTAAATAAAATGAGATGTTAAACTTAACAAAATTTTTATATTTTCTCAATTTTAATAGTGGTGGACAAAATCATATTGGGGTATCATTAGTAAACAAGGCAAATGACATTTTTTTCAAAAAGAATGTTACTTTTTTTCACATTTTTAGAACGGAAATAGTTGGTACTAAACACTCACAAATTTTTTGGGAAACGGTGGGATAGCTGGGAGTTTAACAAAAAAAATTATATACAGTGTGACCCATTTTGTTTGGAAACACCCCCGTAAAATCCGAATTTTTCAACCGATTTTGTTTTAGTTTTTTTTGTTAGATTCAGTATCAAAAACAGTATTTTGACACAAATTTTCATAGCTTAATTACTATTTTCAAGGCATTCTCTGTTAATTTTTCTTTGCCAAAAAAGACAAAAGTACATTAGGCAATTTTTTCTCTCAAATATGACTAGGTTATACCACAGGATTCAGAATCATCACAAATGTAAACTACCAAGATTTTATGAAAATTTTTTTATTAACGACAAAGTTATTACCACATGAATTTGGAAAAAGTGGTATTTTTATTAATGTTTTACGTAGAATGTAGACAAATTTTGAAAATTGTAACATGGTAAACAAAAACAAGGACTCGTAGTAGTCCTAGTAGGCTTTGATTTTTAAATTTTATTTATGTCAGTCAGTAACATTTGTATGAAATAGTAAGTACTGAATGTTCCAAATATTCATCTATTTAACTATTCAAGACAACGTTGAAATTGTACGTTTTTGTGGTTATAATGACAGAAGTGAACGAGAAGTAATAGAAATACCTAGTTAATCGGAGACATCCAGATCGCCGTATTTGCTGCTTTGTAGTGAACAAAATTTTAAAAAAAGTATTTATTGAGACTGAAGCAGTGACCAAACGTATTTAAAAAAAATTGCAGGCAAGATATTTTAATGACCGTATTTTCATAGACTACTCTGCCAAATTATTAAGCACAATTTTACATTACTTTCAGAAGCTATAACTCCAGATCGGCTTCGAATTTTCACTGTGCAATATGTTTTTGCCTACCATGCTGGCATTTCAAAAATTTGCCTACATTCTACGTAACCAAAGATTACAGAATTAAATATAAGATGTTTCACTCGTTCGAATTTATCGCTTAAAGCACCGATGCCGCTGGTGACTGTCTGGTGACTTGGATGGTACAGTACGTCGCTACGTCGTTACTTGCATTTAATTTGGCATATTATACGGGACGTCGCCCGTCGAGCGCTGTTATTTTAGAACGGTGTTTATAATTGGTTGCTCGTTTTTTATATTTAGGTATATTGTATAGATTTTTTAAATTTATTAATTAATTGTTGAAATGAGCAAAAAATCATATTAATATTTTTTTCTTTAACAGCAAAGCTTAAACACTAAATATTTTGTAATATTTGCTAATACAAAATTTCGGATTTATTTTTATACTAGGGATATTATATAAACAAGTATATTAAGCAAGAAAACACAAAAAATTAACAGACTAATGAGAAAAATATAAAGCATAAAGTTAGGCTTGTTCGCTGATGTGTACTGAAATTACGTTACTGGCCAACGTTTGGAGCGCGGGAGTGGGAAGAAATTTTTTGATCATTTTGAAGGCACAAACTGTATGGATGACGTAATCGAAGTTCTTTTAACTATTGATTCTGAACTAACAAAAGAATGCCTAGAACAGTTCACTTTTCCTACAGAAACTAAAAATATGTCTTTAAAAGTGTTTACAACAGATTACCAAAATCTATCAAGCCCAGAAGGAAATGCTTTAGTGTATGTTACGGGGTATTTGTTAAAAAAATGTCTAATACAACATTCATGTCAAACATGCTTAAAATTAGACCATTCGGCTGATAATTTAATAAACAGAGAAACTTTTTTCTGTAAACTAAAAGCTTACACGACAAAGAAGGATGAATTTAGTGGCTTATGTGTACCATCAAGGGACATTGTTGAGAACGTTATTGCGACGGAAAATATATTTATCGAAAAATTTAATTCTATAGCTAACCAAAGGGGAATTGGTCAGTTCCTTTTGAACGAATTTACTAAATTTTCTTTTTATCATCCATGTAATCAATTTCCTTTCAAATATTATGCAAGTCTCCACACCAGAGTCCGTATATATTTTACTCTCAAATGTATATTGAAAGATTTGAAAAACAATAGATAACCAAACTCCAAACTTAGTATTTTACAACATTTATAAATTTTTTTAATCAAGTCCTGCAGCTGCTTCTCTTTTTACTGTTTTAACCTTGTCAATCCAAAAAATACGCGTTATTTGAAGATCAAAATTTAAGATTTAGTGGCCCTATTATTCTGGTGACTAATGAGTATATTTAATTTAATTTGTGATAAATATCTGCTAGATTATCAATAAGTATCACAAAAATACCAAGATGCTGGATAAAAACTGTGAATTGATTCATTTTAAAAATTCAAGTTTATTTTGTACTTACCTTTTCAAATTCATATCCAGAACACTTTTCGAAATAATTAACATTTAAAAATGTATTCAACAAAAATGTATTCAACACGTCTACTTTTTGTATGTACTCTCGAGGCCAGAGCTATCAAGCACTGATTAGAGAATTGTAAAATCTTGTAATGTAAACAAATCAAGTATAATTAATAAAGAAATGTTTTCAAAAAAAAATAAACCTTTGTGATAAAGAATCCTATTAATTTAAATATATATTTCTCTAATTACCCCTGTATAGCTTAAAATAAAATAAGATTTTCGAACTGTTCTGGTATCTACCGATCTCCTTATTGACAACAAAAGCGAATCGTAAACATAATTTATGAGAGCGGCGTCCGTTTCGGACGGCAACTTGAATCAAACAGTCCTAGAGTGAAATATCTTATATTTAATTCTGTAATCTTTGACGTAACAAAAAAAAAAGATATTAAATTAATGAAAATATCACTTTTTCCAAATTCAGGTTGTAATAACTTTGTCGTTAATAAATTTTTTTTTATAAAATTTTGGTACTTTACATTTGTGATGATTTGTGATAATCCAGTGGCATAGTTATCTTTGAGAAAAAAATGCCTAATGTTCTTTTGTCTTTTTTGGTAAAGAAAAATTAACATAGAGGGCCTTCAAAATAATAATTAGGCTTAGGCTATGAAAATTTGTGCCAAAACACTGTTTTTAATACTGAATCTAACTAAAAAATTAAATCTAAATCGGTTAAGAAATGCGGATATTACAGGGGTGTTTCCAAACAAAATGGGTCACACTGTAGTATGTATTACCAACTATTTCGCTTCTAAAGTATGGCATTCTATTTGAAAAAAGTCCTTTGTCTAGTTTACTAATGGACCATGAAAATATTTTTGGATTTTTTAAACTTAACATACAGCTATCAAATAAATATAAATAAATAACTATACACGATTAGAGCTAAGAACGACTTTATTTCATACAGGGTGTTTTCAAATGACACTTACAACGTTTGCATGTAGATACCTCTCGTAAAATTGGACAAAATGATAGAATTAAGGGGTCCAGCCTCTTTACTTTTCGAATTACAGGATGTTGAAGTTAAGAAAAATTACTTAATTGTTTTAATTTGATAACTTTAAAATGGATGAATAAATTGATTGGATATTTGGCAGGTTGTTTTTAAATGTAAAAGGGTATATTTTTATGGAAAAATATTTTTCAATTTTTGATCCAGTGGTGTACATTTGGAAGAATGTGTTATCATTGCCTTCCCATTTTTTACGCCACTGACTTTTTCACGTGAAAAACGAATAACCTTTACAAATCGAAAAATTTGTAGTTTTCAAGATATTTAAAAAATAAAAAAAAATATAAAAATAAACTTAAAAATCACAAATAGGTTTATCTTTATTATTTAATCATAAACTCACATTTTCTTTGGTATGCGTTAGCAAATCTGTCTATAATTTTTTCGACGTCAAGATCAAAGTCCCGATGGATATGCAAAAGATCTAATCCATTTAATTTTTCTTGTCCCATTCGTGACCACAGCCAAGTTTTTAAACGACGCAATGCCGAAAAGCTTCTTTCCTCGGTAGCAACACTTACTGGCATAGTACATAAAACTTTCAAAATTAATTTGATAGTCGGATAGATGTCATGATTGCATTTATTTAAAAGAACAATAGCTGCATCTTTATTGACTTCATTTGTGTCAAAATTGTTAAACTCTGATTGCCGTAATTCAATTTCTACTTTTAACTTTTGTACGGCTGTAACACAGTCAGTATCTTCGAGAAAACATCCCATTGACTTAATGAGAAACTCCGCAATAATTTTTAAATCCTGTGATGTCTTGCCAATCAAATTAACGGGAAAAATGTATTATTATTATCTAATAATGGAATATAAATAGATATTTTAAAATATTCTTCGGGGTTATTATTTTTATGTTTATTACAAATATTTTTTTTCCATTTTTGTATTTTTTTCTTCTATAAACTTGTGTTGTGTCGTTTGCCGCCATCACTCGGGGGGTGGGGGGGGGGGGTTAATTACCTTATTACCCTCCCCTTGTATCCGTGCCTGGGTTGGAATATGTAACAGGAACTAATTTATGAAACAGCAATGCATCTAAAACATTCGGAGAAGATTGTGGAAAATATTTGTCTAAACTTGTGATTTTATTTGAAAAATATAGAAAGAATCCATGCAGCTACAGCAATTTTATTATTTGCGGAAATCGCCAGTCTTTCCAAGGTATGCGATTTACAATGAGAAAACGTTGCAAACTGTGTATAAATGTAAATGGACAATGTTTTGAACATCTTTTGTAATTTGTTGACTGCTTAATTCTTTTATTAATAAAATCACAAGTTTGGAAAAATATTTTCAAAAATCTTCTCCGAATGTTTTACATGCATTGCTGTTTCATAAATTAGGTTCTGTTACATATTCCAACCATAAGTACTTGGTAGACATTGAAAAAAATACAAGAAATTTTTTTTAAATTAATTATTAAAAAGTGATCTTGCAGACTTCATGAAATCATTAAATATCTTGAAAACTACAAATTCTTTGATATGTAAAGGTTATTCGTTTTTCACGTGAAAACCATCAAGGAATACAAAATTGAATAAAAATAGCTTCAAATGCCAGTGGCGTAAAAAATGGGAGAGGAAAGGTAACATATTCTTCCAAATGTACATCACTGGATCAAAAATTGAAAAATATATTTCCATCAAAATATACCCTTTTAAATTTAAAAAGAACCTGTCAAATCAATTCATTCATCAATTGTAAATGTGCTGGGCCCCATTAATCCTTAAATAATTTTGTCCAATTTTACGAAAGGAATCAACATGCAAACGTTGTAGAAATTCATGTCATCAGAAAATGAAATCAATACAATATTTTGTCAGTAGTTTGAAAGATAAAATAACATAACACGTTCAAAAAGTAACAGATATTTTAAAATGTTGATATTAATTTTTAATATAGGGTGACAAATATGGTTGTTATGAACTTTAAATACGTTTTATATGTCGGTGTCTTTACAAGACACAAATTGTAAAGAAATACGTTTAACTAAACAAGGCACGTGGTAATGGTTATTATTATTGGTTATGTAGGTAGACAATCGATAAAAACACTCTTTGTTCGGAGTGTTATAGATACCTATATTCATAAGACTAACGGTCGAAAAAGTGCGGAATATCACATTTATTTACACAATGGAAAATACACTTTCTATATATCTTTTGTCATCTGGAGAGAAGATTAAAACTGATATAAACCAATAAATCATTGGCAGTGTCTTCGAACACGTGTCAGGGATGATTGTCTATATCGAGTGGCACAGATAAACTAAAGGAAATTTATGAAATTAAACAATTTTTTTTTGTTAAATCTACATTATACAGGGTGGGGCACTATGAACGAACTATTCTCTTGCGTCTTGATGGCAAATATAATTAGAAAAAATAAGACGTAGAATTAAGTAGATGACTTAGGACTATAATTTAAAAATATTTTGGAATATACAGGGTGCTCCAAAAAAGCGCGCCGTATCAAAGTTGGGTTCCTTTATGGAACACTCAGTATTTTATCACATTTTTAAATTGTATTATTAAAAATAATGTAAGTTCATTAACATTTCCCTATACCTATCTAGTTCAGTTTCCAGGATAAATCGATTTTACATAATTTGTAGACCCTCCGAAAAAATACAATTACTTCAAAATAAAAACGAATAACCACATTTGCTTTACACCATCTCACTAGAAGCTTTTAACATTCTGTTTCCAATATTTACTGGTATGCTATCATATACAGGGTGTTTTTAATATGACAGTATAACACTTTTAATACATACATTTCTGGCTTAATTTAAATGGAATACCCTGTATCTGTTGGGTCTATTAAACGTGGGAATTTATTATCTTTCAGTTGGTATAAGGGTTGCCTATATCTAACTCTGATAGTTCTCGAGAAATTTTAAATTTGTTTTTTAATATTCAATAATTTGCTGACATCTAGTTACCTATGACATGATACTCCGATGGAAAGTTTTTTATTTTGACAGTAAGTGCTTTGTTGTATGATTTATTATTGATAAATTAAATGTCTCAAATCAGAATTTTATTAAGGGTACTCAATCATTAACTTAGCAATAAGATTAGTAAAAAAACTTAACGCTAACTGGAAGAAAATTTCGTAAATTTTTACGTAACAAACTACCCGAACTTTTAGATGCCGTTCCACTAGCTACAGGATAAAAAATATGGCTGCAGTTAGATGGTGCGTCTGTTGATTACAGACGATTACAGTATATAATTGTCCGGCGTTACCTGAACAATATTTTTCCACAAAAATGGATTGGGCGAGGGGGTCCTTATCTTTGGCCGGCAAGGTTCCCATGCTTGACGCCATTAGACTATTTTCTTTGGGGTTACATAAAAAGTATTGTCTACAATAAAGCGCCAACAACTCCTGAGAACATGAAGGATAAAATAAGGCGAGCGTTTCAAACAGTAACACCAGAAATGTTAAAGCAAGTGAACAATTAATTTTATTGTTAAATATCCGTATAATTTAGTATTAAAGCACTGTATAAATTGGAAATTTCTCATTATACATCCATTCGTTTGAAAAAGCTACTGTGTTAGCGAAACGCGTCACAACTTTAAGTTTAAATATAATGTAGATTTAACAAAATAAAATTGTTTGATTTCATAATTTACTATGGATCTACATCAAGTAAAAGCCTCATCTATTCAATTTTTAAAGGAAATTTGTTATCTTTTTATGTTAAAATCGATTTTTTTGGACCACCTCTGCTTCTTATCGACTGAATCTATTTATATTTTCTTCTTTTTCAGATGAATTCTGATGTTTACAGTCATTTTGGATCCAACATTCATTTCAGCCCATTTAATCACTCTGGTATACAATTTTAAACTTTTATATAAAAACGGTTATTTGTCAACTTTATTCATACAAGTAACTGATACTTTTTATTACTACTTTTAATTGTATATATTCAATTTTATTCCTATATTACTAAATTGTATTACAGGTGCGGTCTTTTTTTTAATATCTTTAATTGAAATTTTATATACATATTTTTATCTTTTATTCAAATTCCGAATTGCATTAGAAGCATTTTAATAGCGGTAGAACTATTAAATAAACACAAAAAGTATCAGATTTGGAGACATTCTTCTACTTTGTCCCATTGAATTGTCTTTTGAAAAGTCCCCAGCTGTATATATAATAATTTTTTTTAATATCTTTGGTTACCTAATTATAGTTTTATTTTTTAAGTACAATAATTTTATTGGTAGCAAAGATATGATCTCTATAATTCAAAAATATAATGAAAATCAAAATTTAAAAATTAATTTTATACGAATACAAATGATTTTTATATAATACCATTTTCTATTAAATTTTATTATTCGTTATACGATTTCAAAATAAAAAATTTTCTAATTGATAATGCGCATTTAAATTTATTTTTCGACTATTTTCAGATATAATGTTCGCCTAGGTATACCGTAGACTCCTTTTGGGTTGATTGCCTGAATTTTTTAAAAACCATTCTCAATTGAAGGATAAATTAATGGCTTGTATATTTTTTTATTTTGAAAGCTCTCAATGAAAAAATTAATTCCAAACCAATTCTAAACGAACTGCTGTCAGTTTCATGGCAAGAATGAATTTTCATTTGAAAGACAAGTATAAGAAAGTGCTCGGTATATCTTGGCGAACATTATACTTTTTATGCCAATTATCTTGTTTGAAACCGTGTAATTATATATTGGTATATTGCAGACATGTTGATTTGATTAAATGTTGAAACTTTATTAAGTATATATTTTGAAAATTTTCCGATTATCTTTCTATCTTTTTAATTTCGGTAATGATGATAAAATTATACAATTACTTTATGATATTGTATCATATCTTTGATATCTCAATACTCAGTCCTGGACTTGGAACCCGGGGCTGATCAAGATTCATCGGCCCCCTATTTCACAAATAATGTACACACTTTGTCTCCAGTGGCGGATCCAGGGAGTGGTAAAGGGGTAAAATTAACAGAATGTTTTCTGTTTTGATTACTTATTACAGAAATGTAGACTGATTTCCTTTTATATTTACGATATAGGGTACATAATTTTCACTATAATTTCTACCTTTTGGGATTGCTAAATTAGATTTTTTGCATCTGCAGAATGTTATTTGTTTTATCTCTGAAAATATATTATGATCTCATTTTCATTGTTCACATAAAACTCTTTTGTTTTTGTTTTCATTATTTTATATGTCTATTGGGAATATACGTATTTTACTTTTCTTATATGAGAAGTTTTATTGAATAGATTGATTGATTTTACATACATTACCCCCCCCTAACCAGTACACTGGATCCGCCACTGATTGTCTCTTTAATTTTTTTGTACATAAAAACAGCTCAGTGAGATTTTCCAAGTGCCCCGAGGCACATTCATTATTTCATACCATTTTGCAAATATAAGGTTATGATGAACCATATATTTTGAAATGGTCGGTTTAAAATAGGCAATGACTTTTTTTTTAAGAGACACTGTGTATTCTCCAATCATATAAAACCATTTTTATATATTCTACTTTTGGTGAATCTTTGTTTGTATAGTTTATACGATCTCAGTAAAAAAAAATATGTCTTTGTGTTCTATGAGCGACCGCAATGAATTTTTGTTTTAGTTCAACTGAGATTTTATAAACTATATTTTTTCCTGGTCGTCCCAGATTTGCTTCGTTCTCTTTTAATCTATCTAATTAGTTTTTAATCCGGATACTTCAATGTATTTCGTATATAATATGTTTTCACTTCACATAATATTATTAATATAGTACTTATATAAAAAAATGTAACAATTTTTGTTTTATTTATTTCTACAATACCCATTTTCCAAACTGGAAGTGGAACAACTTGGAACTCGAAAGGAAACTTAAATTTAAAATTGTGTTTTTTTTATTTCAATTGAGAAATTATTTCTATTTTTTTTGTTGATAAAATCACAAGTTTGGACAAGTATTTTCAACAATCTTCTCCGAATGTTTTTATAACATATTCTAGTCATTAGCAGTTATTGAAAAAAATATAAGAAAAATACATTTTTTCTTTCGTTATTAAAAAGTGATCTTGCAGACTTCATGATATTGAATATTTTGATATGTAAAGGTTATTCGTTTTTCATATGAAAACCATTGACGAATACAAAATAAAATAGAAATAGCTTCAAATGCCAGTGGCGTAAAAAATTGGAGTTGAAAGATGACATACACTGTGGGCCGAAATAAAGGAGTACATTTTTTAAATAAAAATATTTTTTTCGTTTTTAGGGCGATTTATGTTCTTGTTGCAGGGCTAATAACCTAACATGTCTTCAACATGACTGTTAATTTGGAAGCAAAAATAATGTACAGGGTCGGAATTATATAACAGTGCATTTGAGTTCGTTGCAAATGAAAACTGTCTAAGCTAAAATTATACTAAGATGCTTTTTCGGTAGATAAACTATTCAGAGCACTTCAGTAAAAAGGAAATTTTCCGAAATTACCGGATTCGCGAAATACCATTTTTTTATAAAATAACATTTTAACAAATAACACATTTATGAAAACAGTTTAGTAACTTTGAAACTTTGAGAAAAATAGTATGAATCTCGCCACCTAACAGCCCAGAATTAAATCCGGTTGATTATTCAATTTGCGGAATTTTCGAACAAAATTTGTATGATGGACAACAATTTGAAACAATCGAGCAGCTCTAAGAGAGAATGCAGTTTGTTTGGAACAATTTTGAACAGGGTGCAATAAATGGGGGTATCAATTTATGGCGCAGACGACTTCAAGAAGTGGTAAACAATAATGGTGGCCCCATTCATAATATTTTACTCTAAGTTTTAAAGTTACTAAACTGTTTTCATAAATGTGTTATTTGTTAAAATGTTATTTAATAAAAAGATGGTATTTCGCGAATCCGGTAATTTCGGAAAATTTCCTTTTTACTGAAGTGTTCTGGATAGTTTATCTACCGAAAATGCATATTAGTACAATTTTAGCTAAGACAGTTTTCATTTGCAACGAGCTCAAATGCACTGCTATATAATTTTTTTTGTAAGACCGACCCTGTACATTATTTTTGCTTAAATTTACAGTCATGTTGAGGACATGTCAGGTTATTAGCCGTGCAAAAGGAAAATAAATCGCCCAAGAAAAAAAAAATATTTTCAATTAAAAATTGTACTCATTTATTTCGGCCCACAATATATTCTTCCAAATGTACCGGGTGGTCCAATAAGCCGATCTCTCCGCTATATATCGGAAACATTCATGTTATAACTTTGGGAAAAAAAATTACTTAGGAAAAGTGGACAAGAGAAATTGTTGGAAATTACTTTCAAGTTTCTAGGCTATCCGCTAGGGGGCGTAACTTGTGAAGAAAAATTTAAAAACCAGTGAAATATGCCCAATTATACCCACAGGGTTCATAGCGACCTGGAGAACCTGGAAAAGTCAGGGAATCTAAAGATGGTCAGGGAAAACATCATTTTCAACAGAAATAACCAAAATGTCAGGGAAATGTATCCCCTACCTGGAATAGTATATTTCCTAACCAGTGCGGAAAGTTCCACTTTTCCGCAAGAGTTAGGAACGCTATTTTTTCTAAGAGCGTGCGGAACATGTACTTTGTCGGTGGATAATATTTTGCTAGACATTTTTTCCCGCATTTTCGTTGATTATTCTAAATACCCTTCAGCCAAGGCTGTCGATTTCCAACCTCCCAATCTTTTTCTCCACTATCTGCCAATATGGTAGCCGAAGACCGCCGAAAACTGTGGCCCGTATATAATTCGGGGTGACGCGTTCCCCTAAATTTCGTATTATCAATATAGAAGTTACTTTGTGACAAATGTATACTTTATTTTTGATATTTTGTGGCACTTTCTAAACTAAAATGAGTGCGAAAACTTTTCCACACGCAAGTAGAAAAAATAACTATTGATCTTTCCCCCCTTCAAGTTTAGATAAAATTATTGATCGTTTCCCATAAACTTTAACCATTCTTTTATTATTACTTATACCCATGCAATTAAAAGAGATAGCTAACTCGGACATGATACTAAAGGTTTCTGAAGTAGAACTAGTAAGATTTTGGAAAGAATGTCAAAAATTGCTTGTATAGTGTAACTAATGTTAATGTGATGACCTTGAATTGTATTACAAATTTTATACAGGTTAATTTTAATCCACCATATTAATTTGAATTACATTTGAAAAGCATTATTTCACAATATTCGAATTTATAAAAAAAATTTATGCAAGCCATTGGGCGGCTTTTCCCTTCGAAGGGATTAAAATATGGGTCATCACATTAACAATAGTTACACTATAGCAGCAGTAAAAAATGCATAAAATATAATTTGGCAAAGTATATTACCTTTTTTGACCCAAGAATATTTATGGATTCTGTACAAATTGCAAATAAATTAATTCAATACCTACTTTAACGAGAAACATAACGAGTAGGCAAGCAAAAAAAAGTCTGTCAATTTAAAAAATTTGCATCTGATGAACATTTTCTAGGAGGAGCTAAAAACTACTACTACAATAAAAAAATGACTCACAGAACATATAAAGACTTTCTCGAAAAATAAAATAAAAATAACCGGGTTAAAAAGAGAAAAAGGGAAGCTGAGAGTAAATTCTATAATTTGGAAATTAAAAAGAGAAAAATCGGAAACGAATCAAATACTAGCTTGTCTTTAATAAACACTGAAATTAATGACCTAAGACAAACGTTAAGTACTATCGTTACCTAATTTTTCTAATGTATTGGTCAATCTGCAGGGAATAATTTGTTGTTACCCTACAGATTTTGTGATGCGAATTTGGGGTTTTTTGTTCTGAAGTTTTATTTATTTTTTTGTATATTTTCATGTTATATTTTTCATTTGTTCAATATTTTTGTGTGTTTATTCCTTTCAGATTTTTTGTTCAAATTTTGTTTATAAAAATGAGACATATGTATTGGTTTTTTCAAACGTGATGCTTCTTCCCTGTGCACTATGGGTTTGAATGAAAATAACTTTTTTAGTGTGAGTGTGTGGGGAGGAGGGGGTAAGCTTAGAAAAAATTTTATTTGCCACAGACTTACTCTTTTAGTGGATACCTAAAAGTGACTTGGAAAAAAATTGTAGGTCAGGGAAAACCTGGAAAAGTCAGGGAATTTTATTTTGTAAAATGACTATGAACCCTGGCCCAGTGAAAAATAGGTAAACTGAAAAAGGCCTAAATTTCGCACAAATTTGTTCAAGTACTTTTTATTCTATTTTTCCAAATAAAGGGTGGGGGAAAGTGGGAAAGTGTCTGTGGATAAATACCTACTTTGGTTTGAATCAACCGATTCTAACGAAATTAGTGTCAATAGAAAGAGGGTAAATGAATTAATTACATCTACTATACAACAATGGCATTTAGTTTTAATTGTCATAGGTAGAGGGTACTTTCGAATGAAAAAAATTAAAATTTGTTTTCCTTAAGAATGTTTAATGGAAACACCTAATTATTGTAAATTATAATGGAACTGGATTAAATCCTCAACAAAACGGCGCAAACCGCAAGTTGATAGCTTTTATCGAACTCGGGATAGTATAAATAAAAACGCATAAACATAAGTGAGTATAGTATTGACAACCTGTATTATAACTTAAAATTAAATATGGGAAAGAAAGATCATACAGATATCTTGGTCATTAAAACTTGATGTCCAATTAAATGTTCAAATTGTTTTTCATCGTTTTCCACACAAATATGTAATCTAGCACCAAGGATTACAGAATAAAATTTCTGTAATCTTAAATTTCAGCTGTTGATTTACTATTTATAGCGTTTTTAATGCGCTGTTGCATGTCGTCTCGCGTGGTTGGTGAGTTTGGTACGCTAAATCCTTCAATGTTCCCCACAGATAAAAGTCCAGACATGTTAAGTCTGGAGATCTAGCTGGCCCTGAAAATAAACTTACCCTTCCAATCCATCCATTTGGATAGCTTACATTCAAATAATCTCTAACTCGTCTGGAAAAGTGCGCAGGACACCCGTCATGCTGTAATATCATACCTTATGTTTGTAAGAGAATATCTTTCAATAAAACAGACAACCAATTATTCAGAAAATCCAAATATGTATCGTCATTTGAAGTTCCAAGAAATATGAACCTGCGATCTTTCCTCAACTATATCACACCAAACATTAGGACTCCATCTACCTTGAAGCTGCACTTCCTTTACCCAGTGCGGATTTTCTTCAGACCAATAATTATTATTAGGTATGCATGCATGCACCCGCACTATTAAGCGTAGCCAGCCTCTCCTCCCACACATTTTTTGACATGATACGCGGTTGTTCTTCTAGCAGATTTAACAATTGCAGTAACCTGAGATTGAAGCAGCATTTAATTGGACATTAAGTCTTAATGATCGAAATTTATGTATGATCTTTCTTTTACATATTTAATTTTAAGTTATAATACAGAGTGAGTCAATACTATTCTTTTTTTAATTTCTTGGGAAATTAAACCACAATATTTTTAAATTCTTTATTTCAACGTTTCGGTAGCGTTCCAGCTACCGTTGTCAAGAAAAAATAAGTAGAAATTAATTTTCATCCCTAACTGACACAACAGAAAAAATTTGACAACTAGACAATCAAAAATTATTTTGAAGTTTAAGACTGCAAAATTTTGTTATCAAATTTTTATTAAGGTCCATTCATAGTAGATCATATCTGTGGCAAAATGTGAAATGAAATATTTCATTTTATGACATTCCAACGATATGATAGTCTACTAGAAATGGATCCAGTGAAGTGCACGTTCCAGGAACGGTTTTTATTGGGATAGCGCGTTTTTTTTCGCTTATATTGGAAATGTTGTTAATAAAACGCGTTTCTTGATAGTTTTTTTGTGTATGAATATTTAAGTTTTTGAAATATGTATACTCAGTTTTGTGATTTTGTGTATTGAAATGTGTATCGATTAACAACTATTCAAATTATAAATCATAAGAAAACCTGGATAAAAACTTATGATGCTATCCTGATAGCTGGAACGCTACCGAAACGTTGAAATAAAGAATTTAAAAATATTGTGGTTTAATTTCCCAAGAAATTAAAAAAAGAATGAATAATATACCACAAGGAACATACAGAAGATATGAGTCAATACTATACTTACTTAATATGTTTATGCGTTTATATTTATATCTTGACTTCGACAATAGCCATCAACATGCGGTTTGCGCCATTTTGTTGAGAATTTAATCCAGTTCCATTATAATTCACATTCGAACCAGCTTTAAATCTAACAATACTTTGAGATCTATCTTAACAAAAACGAAACCAAAAAATGAAGAACAATCTTCAAAAAATTGCATATATCAGATATCTTGTGAATGCGACAAATTCTATTTAGGTGAAACATCTAGACCATTGGAAGTCCGAATAAGTGAACATGAAAAATACATCAAAGATAGGGAGTTCTTTAAGTCAGGTATTTGTAAACATGCTTGGGAAGAGAGGTATAAAATTCAATGGGATTCGACAAAAATAATATTGAAAGAGCCCAATAATAAAAGACGAAAAATCAAAGAAAATGCTTTGATACAACTAAATGCAGATAAATGTGTAGCTAGTATTTCAGCCGAATGTAGTCAAATTTGGTTACCAATGTTAGAAAGAGAAATTTCCAATAATCAATTACCTGCGTTATCAGGATAGCATCATAAGTTTTTCTCCAGGTTTTCTTATGATTTATCATTGGAATAGTTGTTAATCGATACACACTTCAATACACAAAATCACCAAACTGAGTTATACATGTTTTGAAAACAAAAATGATCATACACAAAAAAGTAACAACAAACGCGTTTTATTAACAACATTTCCAAAAATAAGCTAAAAAAAAAGCGCTATCCCAATAAAAACCGTTCCTGGAACGTACACTTCACTGGATTCCATTTCTAGTAGACTATCATATCTAATATGAATGGACCTTAAATTTGACTACAAATTTTTGTAGTCTTAAACTTCAAAATATTATTGATTGTCTAGTTGTCATATTTTTTCGTTGTGTCAGATAGGGACCAAAAATTTTTTTATCAATTTTATTACTAGTTCTTGACAACGGTAGCTGGAACGCTACCGAAACGTCGAAATAAAACATAAAAAACATTATTGTGGTTTGATTCCCAAAAGAATAAGAAAAAAAACACAATAATTAGGTTTTTCCATTGAACATTCTTAAGGAAAACAAATTTTAATTTTTTTCATTCGAAAGTACCCTCTACCTATGACAATTAAATCTAAATGCCACTGTTTTATGGTAGAAGTAATTAATTCATCTACACTCTTTCTATTGACACTAATTTCGTTAAAATCGGTTGATTCAAAACAAAGTTATAGGTATTTATTCACCAACGCTTTCCCACTTTCCCCCACCCTTAATTTGGAAAAATAGAATAAAAAGTACTTGAACAAATTTGTGCGAAATTTAGTTTCTGATATATAGCCGAGAGATCGGCTTATTGGACCACCCGGTACAACCACTAGATCAAGAATTTAAAATTGTTTTTCCATCAAAATATACCCTTTTAAATTTAACAATAACCCGTCAGATGTCATCCATTTCAAAGTTATTAAATTAAAACATTCAATTTTTCATATTTCAAAAAGTAAGTGGTCTGGACCCCTCAATCCTTATATAATTTTGTTCAATTTTACGATAGGTATCTAGATGTGAACACTGTAAGTGTCATTTAAAAACACTCTGTACAAGTAAAAAGTTAATCAGTTGGGGACGGATAATTTCAATGTAAAGTATGTCTTTACTTCGGATTAACTCTATTCAAGTAAATGACATTTTGCTCGGGAACAAATACATGGTTTTTAACGTTTTTGAAATAAAGTGTCAAGTGGGTTTTTCTACGAAAACAATGAATCTGCCAAAGCACAGCAGTTTAATGCTGCTCATCCCGTAAGAACTGTCACACATAAATTCAATATTTGTTTAATTTTTGGACCCATTTTTTTTCCTTTTACAATTGTACCGAGAAAGGTTAAGATCCCAAAAAACGACCTTAATAGAGGAGCGGATCACCCCCAAAAAGTCGTTTAGAAAATGAAAA
>CAJUYI010000338.1:123632-143270 GCA_910591695.1 Galerucella pusilla
AGAAAATATTAACGACTACTACAAATTAATTGTTTAAAAACAACAACATGAAAAAGTGTCTTACTGCAAAAAAAAAGTTGAAAATATTGAAAATGAATTCTATCGAATTTAACAAAGAGTACTTTTTATGTAGAAAATTTAATAAAGAATTGTAGACAAAAGTCATTAGCTCACAATAATTCAAAAATATGGTACAATAAACGTTTACGAAATCCTCGTACTACGACACTGCCTTATTAGAATTTGACTTAATTAATACTGTCGATGTGTTTTGAAGAGACAATAACCTACAAAATAATTTAAATTTTGTACTTTCATCCCCCGAATAGATATGAAATAAAATGTGAATTTCTTCTACACATTCAAACAGCCTGTATCTCACAAACTATGAAGGTTAGAGAAAAGCTGCATTTGGGTATTTTAAGTATTTCTATCTATCATGCCTTTAATTTACGGTACTCATTCACGGGACACCCTGTATAATATGTAACTATCATTATACAGGAAAGTGTCTAATTATTTAATGAAGATTTTTTAATTTTTCAAATAGGAATATTCACGTTTTTTTGAACACTGTTTGTTGACTATTTACAGTGGCGTAACTAACGCCAATGCAACCAATGCGGTGCGGCTGCGTTGGGGCGCGGTAGGGGGAGAATGTGTCTACGTATAGGGGCGCATGGGGAACACTTGCATTGGGCGCAGTCAGACTAGTTACGCCACTGACTGTTTAGATATTTGGGCCGCTCTTAGTTTGCCACTCTCGGATTAGATCGGAAATTACAGCAGTACTCAAACGTTATTTTCATCTGGTTTGAGGCAGAAAAATCATCTGAAACTGTGTCGTTTATATAATACCACGAGAGTGAAAATTTTGTCGGCAAAATTTTTCTATTATCATGATCCTCCTTGTGTCGTTTTAGAAAAGATTGGATTATATTCTACCCTGCCAGTAAAATTACCTTTATTATTATATTCTTTTTTAAAATAATTAATATCACAATTAGCAGCTTCATATCCACGCCATGCTAATTCGAACGAACATAAATGAAAAAACTTTTTTTGTAATCATCAGGATTATCTTCAGAATAGCTTTTCTACCATTTCCATTAATTCTTCTTTGGTAAACGCGTTAGAACTTCTTTTTCTGGTTTCAGGTTCAGCCTGAAGCTTTTTACGTTTTGTATCCCTGGCCAATCTAGCAAATTTATAGGTAATATTATCTTTAAATGGATCAATTTTGATGTTGAATTCTAGAAAATATTTTTCCTGAACCATTTGAGCAGTTGTATTCCAAAGTGTTTTCACACTAGCTTCAGTATAATCAGTTCCATCTCTTTTTTTTCATGTTAAAACCATAATCTTCAAGAATTTTTGCTATAACTTGTTCAGAAGTATTCTTGTCTAACGTATAATTAAGTGCGTCCAGAAACATTCTAAACTGTTCCCACGCAGACTTTTTTGTCTTCATTGTATTTCGCGGTATACTTTGCTTAATTGTACTCTATTTCATCTATTGAATTATTTCCAAATCTTGTATTATTCATGTTAATAATACTTATTAAAATTTTTGAAACAGTTTTAATAATTTTTAGAAAGTTAAATAAATAAATAAACAACTTAGTTTCCTTAGAAACCACTAACAAATATTTTATATTGAATTTTATCACAGAGTGATAGAATTTTATACACATAGATTTGATATATTGAACGTCATAAAATTGCCGCGACAAGCCAAAAAATTGCCAGTTCAAAACCTTCAAATTTTGTCAGTTATCAATTTACTCTAGTGAAATAGTCTATAAATTATTTTTAATCGTCTTTGAATTGGTACTTATTTTATTTTAATTTTTTTAGGCCACCGGCACTTTCTTTCTACAACGAAAAACCCAGATACGAAATGCCACCACTGTTCGTACACACCTCGCTTCCATCGCAAATGCCATCCGTCAATTACAATGAATTTTTTGTACCTTTCTTGAGCACATACCAAAATACCAATCTTCCTTTTCAAGCATCAACTCCACGTTCAAATTTAACATCTTCAGGAACTTATGTTTTATCTCCTACCGTTTGCGATCCTTTTTCAACGTATCGGACAAGAATGTCCAGTCAACTGCAGCCCAGTTCGGTCGGACAACATTTGACGAATGTGCCAACTACCAACTGTGTTATTCGTCCAACTACCAGTCGGGCTAATGAGGCAAATACTGCGCGAATCGATGAACCCAGCGTGAGTATAGATTTATTTTAATTAGGAATAATAGTTTAAAAAAAATGGGGACAAAAATATTCTTTTTTCCACTACTATCTGTGAAGTTGACAATTATTGCTTCTTCTAGCCAACTGAGAAGTTAATAATTTTCTATTATTAACCTAGATCAATAATGGAAAAATTCAAATATTTTGGGAATTCAGGGATAGTAAGTAGTTCAACAAAAACTTGTGCAACATAATTTTGTATACCCAGGAATTGTCTTAAACATATTTGCTGCTTGAAATTATCTATCGAAATAAAATTATTTGAATAAAAATGTCATCAGTTTAAAATTCGCGCTCAACTATGAATGACTGATGACATAACGAGTACGTTCAGTCACATAGCTATAGCTTTTTCATGGGGGGGGTTTTGGTTTTTTTCATCTGATAGGTTCAGAAGGAGAAAGCTTTTTTGAAGGCGCCACCAAAGGCAAAAAAAATCGAGTGCCACGCATTAAAGCAATTTTTCAAGTAAAAGAAATAATGTTGAGTTTTTTTTTAATCTTTGTTTGACTTGGCTACATCTAAAAGTATTTTTAAACATCATTTTTCGTTGAGTTAACTGTATAAACCCTCACTTCGTGGAATCTACTCATCATATGGTTTTAAATGAAACTAACTGTTTCTAAATGACTCCACAATATATTTGTAAAAATGTGTAAATTGCAAGTAAATTATTTATATCGAAACAATTGTCAATAATTTACTTGCAATTTACAATAATTTACTTGCAATTTACACATTTTTACAAATATATTGAGGAGTCATTTAGAAACAGTTAGTTTCATTTAAAACCATATCATTTTTCGTTTCGCTCCACCACATCAGCCTCTTGGGCGTATTGTGGATTCTCCTAATGTTCTGACTACAGCCTATTCAGCCACTCCGTTCCCTGTATTAGCTGTATTTACTGGTTGGTTGTAGTCATTTGGGGTCTTCCATATAGTTTTTGCCTCCTGTGGTCCAGCGTCTCACAGTTGCATAATATGTGCAGAGCTGTTTCGGTGTCCCTTTTGCATCTCCTGTATGTGAGGTCTCCGTTATACAGTCCTATTTTGTCCAGGTGTTTCTTTGTGAAAAAGTGTACCTTAAGGAGCTCCGTTATAGTGCGTAGTTTGTTCCTGCTCAAAGAGCAGTTCTTTTGCTACTTTTCTGATGGTTCTTTCATAAATTTCTTCCCATGTGTTTGCCTGGGTGTATTCTTCCAATGTTTTTTGTATTGTTCTTTTACCCACCCTTTTAACCATGACCTAGTGGAGCATCTGAGGATGCCCACAGATGGTTCGGGTCCGTTCATCAGTGTTGACGATCCTGCTCTTGCAAGTTCGTCAGCTTTTTCATTGCCAGCGATTCCTTTGTGACCTGGTACCCACTCCAGTGTTACACTGTTCCGAGTCGCCAGTCTTCTAAGTTCTTCCGGTCAGGTAAAATCAACTGAATTCCTGCAATTGTTTGTTCGTGGGGCTTAAAACGAGCTTCAATTTCGTTGACTACATGTTCGATAAATGGGTAAAATATGTTCCGCCGACAGTAAACTTCAGCTGTGTCCCCTGGTACATTACTGCGGTTGATTTGTCTTCCAGTTACTCTTGGAACACTTATATCAACTGAACTTAACTTTTTTCACACTTGACAGGCGCAACTACTATAAGTACTTAGAAATTCAGTTTCTTAAAGCTTCAGATCCAATATTGATGAAAAATATATTATTTGTATTTCGTAATTCGTATTAAATGTAATTCAAATATTGCGGCAGTATGATAATAAAAAATGATTGTATTTTCTTTTGGGGGGGGGGGGGGGGGGGGGGGGGGGTTGAACTCCCAACCCCCCCCTTATATACGTCCCTGAGTACGTTCATAATATATCGAAAACTGACAGTGTACTTGTCAGTCAGACGACGGAGTAAACGCTTTTCGTAGTGCGTTTGTGAATTATTTTCAATTTTTGTCATTAATTTGGCTAGTAGTGGAAAAAATTGTATATACACTACATGGTGTATATGGTGTATCTAGTCAACTAGTGCCTTTTTGGCCAACTTTTTTCAGCAGTCTCCGAAAATTATGATCGAGGTGTCATTCGATTCGGGATGGCATCTAGATGATTTTTGAAAAAAATGAAGTTCCGCAAACAAAAATTGCAAAAGTTATTAACAATTAACTAAAAAATAGGGGGGGTTTAGTTTTTTGCAAATATCTCAAAAACTAATAAAGATTTTTTAAAATAAAAAAAAGATTTGAAAAGAGGAGGAAATTTCCTAAAAAAAAAACCCGACTCCCGGAACTGTAGGACCAATATCTATAGTTTTCCCAGAGGGATGAAAATACGGCCGAATGGCTTCCGTAAGCCACGCCTACTTAGGACACTTCATTAATAAAAATTATTTTAACATATTAAATGTGAAATTTAAGAAATGAAAAAATTCAGGGACTCACTGGATAGATTAATGAACAATAATCCGCCTGAAAAAAAATTTTACCACAATTTTTCAATTAGTTATTCAATAATTGTTAACTAATAATTTTTTTCTTCTTGAACATGAACATTGCAAGTGTGATAATTGTTAAACTATAATTTTGAAATTTTTTTCCTCTCTTGGAGCAATTCTTGAAAGGCTTCACAATAGATCCCCGTTGGAAAAATTAAAAAATGTTTATTTTTCAGGTTTTTATTAATAATTATCGTTGTTGCAAAATTAAAAACTTGAATTATTCATTGTAAAATTTTTATTTTTTTTTAAATATTATTAATGATCCGTTTTTATGTTATTAGAAGCTGCATAAAATGGTTTTTTAAAATTTTTTTCTGTTATTGTTTAAAAAATTGTTATAAACAAATGCGTTGTTTATTAGATAATTGAAAATTTTTTTATGGAATTTCAATCTTTGATACAAATATTAATTTTTAAAAGAAAAATTGTTCCTTAAAAATTTTTTTTATTGCTTAAAAACGCATTTGTTAATCAACAATTACTTTCTCCCACTTCTAGTTAATATTAAGGAACAATTTTTTTTTAAACTTATTATTTATTTTTCTTTTCGATATAAAAAAAAATAAAAAAAAATAAACATTTTTCAACTTTTCCAACGGGGATATATTGTGAAGCCTTTCAAGAATTGCTCCAAGAGAGGTAGAAAATCTCAAATATATAGTTTAACAATTATCACACTTGCAATGTTTATGTTCAAGCAGAAAAAAATTATTAGTTAACAATTGAATAACTAATTGAGGCGGATTATTGTTCATTTATCTATCCAGTAAGCCCCTGAATTTTTTCATTTCTTAAATTTCATATTTAATATGTTAAAATAATTTTTATTAATAATGTTTCTAAAGTAGGCGTGGCTTACGGAAGCCAGAACACCCGTTTTCGGCTGTATTTTCATCCCTCTGGGAAAATTATAAATATTGGTCCTACAGTTCCGGGAGTCGGGGTTTTTTTTAGGAAATTTCCTCTTCTTTTCACATCTTTTTTTTTTTTATTTAAAAAATCTTTATTAGTTTTTGAGATATTTGCAAAAAACTAAACCCCCTTTTTTTAGTTAATTTTTAATAACTTTTGCAATTTTTGTTTGCGGAACTTAATTTTTTTCAAAAATCATCTAGATGCCATCCCGAATCGAATGACACCTCGATCATAATTTTCGGAGACTGCTGAAAAAAGTTGGCCAAAAAGGCACTTTTTGACTAGATTACATGGTGTTGAGACATTTATAAACCTCGCACCTTATTCCGCTCGGTCAATAATAATAGTCTTCACCACCTTGGTGTATAATATACTATTTTCATGTTCATCTTCTGGACTTTTTTACAGTAATATATACAGGGTGATTAATTGGGGTTCGCGCATACATTGAAGATGGAATGTGATTCTAAATAACATTATATACTTTCTTTAACCAAGATACAGGTTGATGTATTAATTTTTCTAATTCTTACTTGAAACTTCTCCCTGTCGTAAATTTAATTATTTGGAATTATTTTATTCATTAACTTGAGGCTAATTTAGATGTTTAAAAAATAATAAGGTTTGATATAGTGTAACTAATGTTAATGTGATGACCTTGAATTGTATTGAAAATTTTATGCAGGTTAATTTTAATCCACTATATTTATAAAAAAAAATTATGCGCGCCATTGGGCGGCTTTTTCCTTCAAAGGGATTAAAAATATGGGTCATCACATTAACAATAGTTACACTATACAATGTATCAACTTGTATATACAAAATATAGTAAGCTGGAAAATATCCCGTTTCTATGGATTGTTAATAATGCTTTCTACATTGTTAATATCGAAAACTTTATCTATTTCAACATTATTTCCATTTCAATTGGCTAAATAGACCAGGGTCGATAATTTTTGAAAAAAAAAAAAATAATAATAGGATGAATCCCATTATAGAAGGAGGGGAATATGATATAATTGAAGAAAAAAATTAATTACGGGCGATCCGAGTTCGGGAAGTGGGAGGGGGTAAGTTTTTAAGGGTGAAAAATGGTTTATCTCGATTTCTGGCAAAACTACAAGTCCTATGGGAAAAAGTTGAATTGCAAATTTGTGAGTAATAAAAAGCTCTACAACTTTTGTATCCACAATTTTCACACATAACCTTGAAATTTATGTGAAAAACTCAAATAACCAAGTTTTTGGTTTTTTATTTTTATCTTTTTCAAAAAAAGTATTTTTTTTACGAAATTTACCTTATTATGTCCCAAATACATTAATTTATTTGATTTGAAATACTTTTTTTTTCACCCTATTTTGACTCAATATCAAAAAAGCACCCTAATTTTCAATCGAAAATTCTCGCGTCAAAATATCAGCTTTTTTCAAAAAGTCGGTGGGCTTTTTGTTCGTTGAAATCTCTACTTTCTGATAGTCTGAAAAAAAATATACATCTCCATGGTAAATGTTCTCAGAAAATGCAAAAAATGAAAAAAAAATCAAATTCGAAATTTTTTTAAATCACCGTACAATTTCATCGAAAAAATGTGATTGCTGCAATTTTTTCGAGTTAAAAAGTTTATCCACTAAATTCGAATTACATTCATGTCATAGAAAATCTCATAAAATGTGAATATACATGTAAATCGTACTATTGAATTTAGATAGTTCACTTTGATTACATTATAATAATTTTAAAAAGGTTAATCTTGACATTTATAAATACACTATCTTAAATTCTAATCATCTATCCGTTAATTTTTGTTTCTTTGATGGCATTTCTTCATCGTTAGACTCGACAAAACTTTCCAACTCTAGTTGATTTTTTTGAAACCTTGATTGACTAATATGCCTATTTATTCAACAAATATTATTTAAAGAAAATTCTACAACTTTTTCAAAATATTGTTGATATCTTATTAAATGTTAACTTCATTATTTTGATTTTTTGCATTTTCTGAGAACATTTACCATTGAGATGTATATTTTTTTTCAGACTATCAGAAAGTAGAGATTTCAACGAACAAAAAGCTGATATTTTGACGCGAGAATTTTCGATAGAAAATTAGGGTGCTTTTTTGATACCAAGTCAAAATAGGGTGAAAAAAAAAGTATTTCGAATCAAATAATATTTTTTTTGAAAAAGATAAAAATAAAAAACCAAAAATTTGGTTATTTGAGCTTTTCACATACATTTTGAGGTTATGTATAAAAATTGTGGATACAAAAGTTGTAAAGCTTTTTATTACTCACAACTTTGCCATTTAACTTTTTTTCGTAGGACTTGTAGTTTTGCCGGAAATCAGATAAACCATTTTTTACCCTTAAAAACCCACCCCCTCCCACTTCCCGAACTCGGATCGCCCGTAATTTATTTTTTTCCTCAATTATATCATATTCCCCTCCTTTTCTAATGGGTTTTATCCTACTATTATTTTTTTTCACTTTTTACTGTTTTTGAAGGCTTCGGCACTGGTCTAAAATTCACTGGACATAATTTAGAATTGGCTTCTTGGATGGAAACTTTAGTAACTGAGAATTTTTGTTTGTAGACTTCATTCAGTTACACACAACCTAACATCCAAAAAAGATATGGGTAGTCAAAGACACTTTTTTTATGAAAAAAAAAGGGAAAGTAGAAGCCGTAAGTACTGATTGTTTCTTTTGTCTTATTAAATTAATATTTTTTTAAAATGTGTTGAAAGAACCGTATTAAATTTTTTTTTTGCGAAGGAAACTGGTTCAGAAAGACACCAAAATTATTATCTACCCTTTTGGCACGACTGGCTCTTTAGTTTGTAAATTAAGTTTCCCCAAACATTATTCAATGCTTCTTGATGTACTTCATTTTTATTTTCCATCAGATTCAGTTCAGACAAGCTTAATTATTATGTAGATTATTATTTAATAATTCAATTCAATAATTTATTGCTTCTAAAAAATATACATTTTCATAGCAAGAGTGAACAAATAAAATATAATACATTCAGTAAAAAAAATAAAAAAAATATACCTATATATACATACAATCACATACATATATACATATACACATGTATACATATACATAATATACCCATATAAACTGTGTAAGAGTAAGGAAATATTTCAAGATTATTCATTCAAGACAAATGCTCGGAGTTTTAAAAAACATTTTGAATGTGAAATGCTATAGCTTTTGCAGAGTTAATAGATAAATTATCCAATGCAAGGAGTAAGGAATTTGGACTTTGCAAGAATGTCAAGTCAGGGGGCTTCATAGAGCTACATATTGGGCAATCTAATAGAAGATGATAGATGGTTTCGGGAAGCCTTTGATTACAAATTGTACAGATTTATTATTATTTAATAACTTTTTTGGATGTTTAGATAACTAATGTTTTCATTAAATTTATTTTTTTTGATTAAAAACCGGTCAAAAACTGATTGGTACTTTTCTGAACCAGTCCTTATTTTTAATTGAAGACTATATTATAATTCTTACTTAACCTTAATATTATTCTCCAATAAATATGTTTTTTCTTTACAGTGTTTGATGGATACCTTCCTAAACTGCAGCTTTTGCAAGGACATTAACGATTTTACTCCCTTCCTTAATTAATTGTTAAATATTCTATCTAAAACAAGGTCTAGTTCCTGATAATATAATATGTGATATCTCATGGATTCGAAATGTGGTCTATACAAATGTTTTAAAATGTTATAAGCAAATTAAGATTACTCTGAAAATATATAAGAGATAATTTTAACCTGGAAATATATTCTTAAAAAAAAGAAAATTTCGAATAAAAAACCCTCTTATCTTTAATGTTATACTTCGTTTCAGTCATATTGATATAATAATTTTAAATAAATGAGTACCTAATAGTAAAATAGTTTTTCCCAAGTATTGAATATTTATTAAACAATTTATATATATTTTTGTGTATTCTCAATAATTGGAGGGATAAGAACTCAATTTCGGACGATTGTTGATTGAAAATTATTAGCTATAGAAATATTTTTTATTGAAAATTTTCTCCTTTTCAAGATAATTTCGATTGTAGTTTCTAAGTTATTCGCCAAAGCTAAGCGTCTTTTCATAATTTTCTGATGATAACAATTTTAATACATTTTTTTAGAAGTTATTGGAAATCGTAACAAGTTTTCCAACCGATTAAATCGTTGCAAATTATGAGAAATTGAAAATTTTAATTTTTCCTCATACAGAGTAAACATAATTAACATTTTTCCATCATAAGAAATTAATTGTCATTACTGTGAATTTTATTAATTTTAATTAATTTTGAAAATTAAATTTTAATAACCACTTTTCAATTCCGCAACTTATAAAAAAGAATATTCAGTGAAAAAACCCTCTTTTAAGGTGTAGAAGATCAGACTTGAGACAACTCTGGAATTTCCAGTTCTTTTATTTTGCAACGTCTTTATTTTAACGTCATTAAAACCGAATTTTCTCTACAAAAATTTGCATGTTTTCTGATATTTTACTGTAATTTAATGTTTAATCTAGTGTGTTTTTAATACAGTGTGTCGCATTTAAGTTGAAGACACCCTCATATTTTCGCTGTTTGAAAGATTACAGATTCGAATTTTTGCAGAGTCATACATGTTGATGGGCCACATCTTTTAAGTTAATCAACTGATATCTGAACTTTAATCTCAGCCTACTACGATTTCACAAACGGGGTCACTTTTCGATATTTTGCTTCGCGTAAAAAATATCGAAAAAGTTGTTCAGAATATCATTTCAACCCCACATACCGAACTTCATCACAAAATTCGCAATTTTAATGTTTCAATTTTTTTGCCTACCCACATTTATCATTACAAGATATTGTTTAATTTGATCAATATTCCTTTGAAAGTGCTGTTTACTTTACTAAAATATTTGAATACATGACACCGTGTCAACTGCACCATAATTATCAAAATAAATAATAATTTTGTATACTTAGACCTAAAATGAGAAGATTAAAAGTGTGATAAAATTTGGTATGTGGAGTTAACATAATATTCTGAACAACTTTCTTTAATAATATTTTTCAATATCTCTAACGCCAAGCAAAATATCGAGAAGCGGTCCCGTTTGTGAAATCGTAGTAGGCTGAGTTTAAAGTTCAGATTTCAGTTGACTATTTCAAGAAATGTGGCCCATCAACCTGTATGACCACAAAAATCCGAATCTGTAATTCTTCAAACAGTGAAGATATGGGTGTCTTCATCTTAAATGCGACACACTGTATATGCTGTAATTATTAAGTTTAATTTTATTTAAAAAAGGTAAATTGTCGATCAAAAGTTAGGGATAATATAAGATAATAAAAAAATTTTTTTTTCTAAAATTAATAATAAAAATTTTTTCTGCATTTTAAATTTCAATTTCAGTAGACCATGTATAATTGAAAAACAAATTTTCACAGCTTATAATATTTGGTGGTGTAAAGTGACTATATTAAGAATGGTTATTTAGAATTCTGGTCGGTATATCTCTAACTTTTGATAAGCACTGTATGTAGTATGTTTGTTTTGTTTTATGCATTATTTATGTCCAACAAAGTAGTAGGTAACTCGGAATTTTTTTTTGTAGTAATCTGTTATTTGAAAGTTAAAATCGGTTTCATTTGCAAAAATAATAAAAATTTCTTTTTGATATTTTATTTAATAAATTCAAATAGAGATCGGGGAAAATTGGAAAATAAAACGATATTTGTTGGATAAAAAAATAATGTTTGTTACTTTAGTGTTAGTTGTTAGTATTTTTACCATTTATGTATAATATGTATTACTGCCAAAGAAGTCAAATAAATTTTTATATTCTAAAATGATTTATTTTTATTTTCACCACGTCAAATATTTTATACATTTTCACACATTTCGTATGTGTACTATAAAATGTCTACCGACGCTTAGATTGGATATAAAGCAGGTAGACTCCCATTCTTCCGCCTGAAACATTCCCATCTCTTTGAGTGGGGATCATATCGAGGAACTTACCTGATTTGTATGACCTTCAAGCAGGCAGGTAACAAATTATATTTGTTCCAACCTTTTTATGTTTTAAAAATGGAGGAAAGATCGTCAATCGGATACTTGAGCACTTTTTAAATAAACATATTGAACAATTTAGGTTATGAAATCAAACAATTTTATTTTGTAAAATCTACATTTCATAACTTACTATGGATCTACATCAAGTAAAAGCCTCATCTATTCAATATTGAACAATTTTGGAAAAAAAATTAGAACCCTCTTCTACGCTGTCCACTTTACAAAATCCTGGAGTTTTTGCTGCTCACCCGTTGTACAGGGTTGGGTAGGCAAATTAATAGTATATTATTAAACGAGCAATTTATGATAGCCATAATTCACGATGGGTGAATTCACCCAAGTGAATTATGGCCATAAATTGCGAGTAGAATACTATACTTTGTCCACGACACTTAATTTATTTATTAATAAATAAAAGTCAGTAGCGATTTGGCATATTACTAACCTCAAAATGTTGTGGCAGCTACTTCAAATGATTTGACATATATAGAGATGGGCGATACTGTAGAAAGTATCAATACAACGTACCGTTATAAATATATTTTTTTTAAATACTTAATATTAGAAAATATCGTTATGAAAAGTATCAATACTAAAAATTACAATATTTTATAGATACGATATATGTCAGAAACAAATTTCCTGAACAAAATACACAGATTTAATAGTTTATTCCATATTTTTCCCCCATCTCTAGTCGTGAATTATGAACCATAATTCACGACAGTTGATATATTGGTACCATATACCTTTAGTTAGGAGGTAAAATATTGAATTATTATTAGGTGGTCGTGGACAAAAGTAATAAACGGCCAAGTGCGAGTTTGATTCGCGCACGAAGGGGTGATAACTCAATATTCTGTGAATATTTCAAGCTTCTACCTGTTGTCGATAACTGCTTTAGCTATTTCCTCATAGATAGCGACAGGATGTTGCTTTAAACAATCACGTTTGTTGTAGGGGGAGCCCCCTTAATAATTTATTTTATTCTGTTTTTTTTATGAGCTTATTCTGTACAAAAATGTTTGCGGTAACAGCGCTGTAAATCTTCAAGGTCGAGAGATGTTACGAAAAAGGTATTCTGTACGCTTTTGATGTAATTTACATCGATGTATGATAACATTTTCGCTGTTAAGATAACGCCGACCAAAATATTCGACGTTAGGAGTGTTTTGACACTCTTTGTTATAAGTTGAATTATAAATTTTCATGAAATGAGTCAAAATGAACATCAATATCATCCCATTTTCGGGACGGTGTGTATAAGCAATATCGAAACAAAAAAATAAGTCAAATTTTAGAGTATAAATTGAAAAAATTTTTAGGAATTATATGCGTATAGAAAGAAAAATCTGTTTATTATACCGTAAGATCTTTTCATTGCCCATTACAGGCTAAATAAAGAAATTAATTTTATACTCAGAGCCACATTCAAAAAATCCAGGAAATGCAAACGCCATCCATTTTTAAAATAAAAATGATAAATAAATAATCCCTCTAAAAAAGTCTTCTTCCTTCTGGTTCCTTCACCTCTTGCTTTACATAATCGGACCAATAACTTAAAAATTAGGTAAATTCTACTACACAACATAATATTAGTGAAGTTAGCTACGATGTAATATTGCAATATCAATAATTTTTTTTACATCGGGTGGTTCAGAAATTTAACATTGCGATTTTAACTACATCGATGTTAAATTTACAGACGGATAATTGTACAGAATAAGCCCATTAGTATCTGTCGTTTTACGGTTGGGTACACTAATAAAAGAAGCAAGATGTGAATTATAATGTGAATCGTTTTAAAATTCTGTCTTAGTTGTCCACTCGGTAAGGTTTTTGCATGACATGAAGGATTTTTTGGCGAGTTACCGTTGATAACCGCTAGTCACCAGGCGGTTATATCCCCACTCATTGCCTTGGACAGTAATTTCAGAGGTTTCGTGAAAACATTGCGGTTATAAAAAGAGGTACCTAACTAAATGATACAATGACAGTTGAAAGTCTTCATAATGAGTTTGTTGTGGTTAATTCCTGTTTTTGATAATGTTTTTTCAATGACAATAGTTATCTTCAACAAACGATTCGTCATTGATTTAATTCTCAACATCTAGCTGTTCGTCATTCATGTTGCCAGCTTCTAACACCTCTTCTTCCGCCATATTTGTTTATTATTTGAACTTGTAACCACATATAACCCACCTATAAAGTTGTGTTACAGAATCTATAACCGTCTTATAAATCATGACGTCAATTTGTGACGTCATTCATCCCTCCCCTGTAACCGTTGCTTCGCGAAAATAGAGCGGTAGCAAATGATCAGTTACCGATTGTAAAACGGTAACTCGCCAAAAAATCCTTATGTTAAGTTGGATTTGATTGCACTCAGTCTATTTTAAACAGAAGAAACGCTCTTAAACAACAAAACCCCGATTCTTGTTAATGTAATGAAATTCTGTACATGACTTGGATATCTATTTTGATAAATGTCAGTACTCTATACCGTATTTTATGGGTATTTCTTGTTTACGATGATCCTAGCGTTCGTGTTGCAGGTCTTAACGGAAACTTCCATAATTTTACACGGTTTATACGGGTACAAAGGACGAGCAAATACATTACGCAGAAAATAAACGTATTGCCTACATACATCAACATACATTAAGGAGTGTAGAGGTGGTCTGGCCTAAGCGTTACTTTTTAGAACTTTAGTTCTTTATAGGTTTGTTCCAACAACCACCTTCTTATTAGAACGTGAACGTTCGTGAACTTATTTATGTACGAATCAAACGTTGTACGTGAATTAATCCATGAACATCCATGGAACGATTCTACGATTCATTTTTAAACTGTTACCACTTTCAGGAACTTTATTATAACCCTATAAGTTCACGTTTTATTTATGTATGATTCATGTTTATTTACCATTACCTAACCTTTAGGGCGAGCTGTATCAAACACTTTAACTCGGTTTAATGATAACTGATGTTTAGACTGTGGCTGATTGATGTATTTATTATAAACAATTACATCAGTCTATTCAGTCTATATATACACATCAGTCATCATTAAACCGAGTTTAGGTGTTTGATACAACTCCCCTAAAACATCAACTGACAGTTTGGACGAACGGTTCTACACTACATCCAGATCGTTCGCCGACACGTTCATGAACGTGTCCAGTTTTTGTTGGAACGCATTTTTATCAGTCCGTGGAATTGTCGGAACTTGTTGGAACAGAAATTTTGTTATGCGCATGATCGTGACGTTCATGTACGCATCATTTCGCTTAGTTGGAACAAACTTGATGTCAGGTTGGAGCGAGAGGGGTCGCGACGCAAATGATCTGACCGTTACGTTACGTTGTTACGTTATGTGTTTCGACTCGGCCCGGCGAGCTAGTCTCTCGGCGCAAAATGTTGATTGTAAGCATACATTGTATTAATAATTACAGTTAATAGAATACTTAATATGTAATTTGTGCCAATCAACTTAATGATACAATTTTTATAATTGATACTACTGTATATTTTTGTTAAATGAAGTTTCATCCAGAGTAAAATACATTTTTATATTAATATATGTGTATTTATTTATTGATTAAAAAAATTTGATTATTGCTCAAAAGGAACTAAAGTTCTTACCGTGTGCCACGCGACACGTTCTTCAATTTAAAATTGTTTTTGTCTATATTAATAATAATAATCAGTCGTATAATGCGTTCAGTGAGGAAAATATTCTTTCTCTAATGATGATTATGAACTCACCTGTCTTCCAATCTCCAGCTGGATCTGCTGATGTCACTCCAAGCACTCATGCTTCTACTTCTTCTTGGTACGAACGTCGATTTGCTAGTTCTTCTATCCAACATTTCTGGAGGGAAGTTGACCACTCTAGCCCTAGCGGGCTGTTGCGGTGAGTGATCCGTGTTGGGGAGCATTTCGTAACGCCACTTATTGGTCGCCCCGAGCCCCCTTTACTCAGAGATAATAATTAGAAATTGGTCACCAATAAATTTGGAGAAAAAAAAAGGAAATGGAGATGGTAGGTTAACGCAAGAAAATAATAAATTTTCTCCAAAATTGTCGGTGTCAATTTCAATTACACTTACCTTAAACACGAACTCCTGCTGCTCAGGCTGTCAGAACTGCCCCGCGAAGGGCTGTCGAAACCGCCTGGGGAGGGAGTTGCGTTTTCAGCTGCAGGCGGGCTCGGGGCTCCCGAGGAGAGAATATTTTCGCTTGGGGAATCGATCGTGACGATTTTGAAGATTTTACGAAGAAGAATAAAATCTCGCACTCTGTTTAAGTTGCCATTTTAAAAAACATTATTTATTGTCACGTGTTACGGCATTTTAGACACTTTATATTCACGTACTTTTTAGACACTGCGTTTAAAATGACACTGAATTACATTCTTCTTCAATGCTTGGTATTATTTAATTCAGAGAGATAATAATTGATTTTCTTGCAATTTTTTTTGAATAATAAATATGTCAAAGATAATATTGTTTCAGTAGGAAACAACAACTACTTCTTTTGCTATATGCCACGACAGATATTGAATTACACTTCTAATTTGAACGGGGTTGGGGTATCTACACGATATATAACCAAACATTTGTAGTATGTAGTTAAAAAAAGTTGAGCTGATGGAGAATAGAGTATAATCTAGATTAAGAGGGCCATATTAGAGTTGGAAATTATTAAAATTAACCCTCAACCAATCTGTTGAAGGCTGCACAGAAGGCAAAAGTAAGGGCAGCATGGCTGGGAAGATTAATGGGTAATGTGAAAGGACCGGGAGAGTGGAAGGTGGAAGAGTAGGACGGTAGAGCAGAGTATGCTGCATGGCGCGGAAGTGTGGGGTGAATGCGAGGGTTAGACCACTCCTGCGGGTGCAGAGAGGGATACTCCTGAGGATGGTGCTGGCGTACAGGACAGTGGGTGCAGCAGCGGTGCTGTCAAGGCACTATTCATTGGACTTGATGGCAAGAGCCAGACAGAAACGCTGGAGGGGTGCGACCAGAGATGAAGTACAGGAATGGATGGATGAGGAAATGGAGAGAAGGCGGGATAAGTATGAGGGCGCACTTAAAGGAGCGATCGGGAGCAGGAGAAATCGGGTGGACCGGAAGTTCAGGGAGGTGAACTACTTCTTGACGCAAGTGCTTACAGGGTATGGGTCGAGAGTGGGTTACCTTCACAAGATTGGGAAAAGACAAACTGGAGTGTGCGAGAGATGTGAGGTGGAGGATGATATGGGACATGTGTTTAGATGCTGGAAGAACGAGTAAGTTTTGAAGAAGTTAGAAAATAAACTGGGAGAGGCGGTGTATTTGGAAAATATAGTGGAGATTATGTTGAGGGGCGAGGAGGAATGGATGGAGATAAGTGGCGTAGTAGAGAGCATGATTAGGGAAAGAGAAAGACTCGACATGGCATGTGAGAGGTAGGAGTGATAGAAGGGAGAAGATGACGGAGAGTAACGGCGAGTTTAAGGTGGATTTGGTTGGTAGGCATTCCCGTGGGGGGATAAGTCCAGCACTGTCTGGGTACTGCTTAAGGAGTCTTCGCCCGAAAAAAAACCCAACCAATCTAAAAACTAGTATTTCTGAATCTTCCTGTATTTAAAAAGTTACGTTTCCTATTACGTTGGAATAGTTAGAGATAGTTTACACTTTAAGATCAAAACGTATATGGGAAAGACAGTTTTTATGATGTTTAATATCTATTAATGAAGTCATTATAATCTTGTGAGTCGATCAGAAACTAATAGTAGGGGATATAAGTCTTAAATGCAAAACGTGTAGTCGTAAATTCTGTTCACCAACGATCAATTTATTATTGCAGATTAATTTAGGGACTGATAGTCTGCTTAAGATGAATGAAGGTCTTAGAATATATGCTTCTATTAAGTTAACGATCAGATTTACCCAACCAATGTATATTATGTCTGTTTGCTTATAGATTTATAGGCAGCATGTCAATCTAGGGGATTCCGTTTTTATGTTTGTTATATCCATGAAATGCGGCTGATGAAATAATTGTGATTTTGAATTAATTCTAATAAAAATAGTATATTATACACCAAGGTGATGAAGACTATTATTATTGACCAAGCAACAAAATAGGGTAGAGGCTTATAACTGTCTTCACCACCATGGTGTATATACAATTTTTTCCACTACTAGCCAAATTTAAAACAAAATATAAAAATAATTCACAAACGCACCCCGAGAAGCGTTTACTCCGTCGTCTGACTGACAAGGACACTGTCGGTTTTCGATATAATATTATGAACGTACTCGTTATGTCTTCAGTCATTTTTGGTTGAGCGCGAATTTTAAACTGATGAAATTTTTATTCAAATAATTTTATCTTGATAGGTAATTTCAAGCAGCAAATATGTTAAAAAAAGACAATCTCCTGGGTATACAAAATTATGTTTGTAACGTTATATTTGACCACTATCATTGGAATATTTAAATATCTACCGGACGGCGAGTAGCCAGTCCTTTTTCCTTATCAACATGTGATTCTCGTCGAAAACCTGTAGCACCGATCACCGCTGAAAGGCAAAATTTTTACATTTAATGTGCGACGAATAATCTCCGTTGGTGAGGATCAGTATACACTGATATTGGTCAAATATTTCAATTCTTCTCTCCTATACAGAGATAGAAATTAAGAACACACTACGAATACGTAAATTCTTTCTCGAAGCGGAGCATGTGAACAGGAAAGAAATAATGTAACGTATGTCGATTGCTCATCGCATAGTTCAACAATTTAAAAGCGAGTAGTGAGAATAAGCTTTTTTTCTCCTGTGAACCATGAAACAATCAAGTTGAATTTTTAAAATTTATCTTTTATTTATACTTTATCTTTCCTAAAGTGCATTCAATGTGAATGCACTTACTTAGTACCTGAGATTTCGTACCTGGAAGTTAGTACCTGAGACTTTGTACTTGGAAGTTGTACCTGAACTTTGTACCTGAGACCTGTACCTGCCAATTCCGGACGAAGTAGTTTCCATCTCAGACACGTGGAAAATTAAGGAAAGTAAACAAGTAAACCAATGTAAAAACAACGTGCTTCAACACACAAAACCAACATTTTTTTTTATATTTTACTGTGATATTTTTAGTCATTATACAACTTGTAAATTTAACAGCGTTGTTCATATTCCTTTCCTTCCAACATTTCCAGGTTTGTTGATAGAAGTTGTGAGGTGAAAAACAAGTCGACTAATATTATTCAGGGTGGCGCCCACTTACCTTTCTTGATTAACTTTAATTACATTTCTTAACTTGATTTATTAACTTCTTAAATTCATTTGGTTTCTTAACTTCATTTATTATCTCATTAACTTCAATATAACTTCAATAACTTAAATGAAGTAGGATTACCCGCGAACCGGTAAGACTACTCCCTGAATTGATATTAGTTTGGTCTCCGAATTGAATTCACACCTGAGGTGCTCTCCACATTGAATCGCCGTTGCAATTTATCTTGCCTTATTATTTTAAATAATAGGTAACATGTTGCACAAGTTTTTGTTGAACCACTATCCCTGAATTCTCAAAATATTTGATTTGTTCATTATTGACCTAGGTTAATAATAGAAAATTATTAACTTCTCAGTTGGCTAGAAGAAGCAATAATTGTCAACTTCACAGCTAGTAGTGGAAAAAAGAATATTTTTGTCCCCATTTTTTTAAAACTAATTAAAATAAATCTATTTTAATAATAGAAAAAATTATTAACCACTAATAGAGAAATTCAACTTATCATTTGGCTAGAAGGAGAAGCAATAATCGTCAACTTCACAGCTAGTAGTGGAAAAAATCTGTAATTTTGTCTCAGTTTGCTTAGGTTC
>CAJUYI010000338.1:158270-173190 GCA_910591695.1 Galerucella pusilla
AAAAATGTTTTAAGAATTGATATTGCAAGAAAATCAATTATGTAATGATCATTTTTAAATAAATCTAAAGCAAGCATGAGTGAAGAATGAAATTCTACGATTTTTACCTCCAATAATTTTTAGAAAAAAACTAAAAATATTTTAGAGTTAAAATCACTCATCACATACTCCGAAAAAGGACACAGAAAAAATTCACAGAAAACAAAAAAAAAGTAAGTGAAAGTCAAATTGAAGAGTATCAGACGAGAAAAAAAAGAGAAGTTCTTAATGAGAACTTTGGCGCGAAACATGTAGCTGTCATATACCAATCAAAATTATCCCTTTGTGTGGTATCTGCGTACATCGGAATTATAGGTTAGGTCTTGGAGGCGAGACTTGAACACGGTTACTAAACAGTAGTGCCCGAATGCAGTAAGGGGTAGAGCTAGAGTAGATCGATCGGGTGGAGACAGGGAGGAAGCTGCTCAATGTGAAACCTCAACTAAAATTCAAACAAAATTCCAGCTCAAAGCACATAATGTGAGATCTTGTGAATTCACTCAAGCTTGAATATTCCACACGAGTTTCATACTATATTTTTTCTACGACATATAATTAACGTATTAATTATAGACATCTTCATAAAGGTATAGGCAAATATGATCGCCTGTTATAGAGCTATATAAAGTAATTTTTCCACTACTAGCTGTGAAGTTGACAATTATTGCTTCTTCTAGCCAACTGAGAAGTTGAATTTCTCTGTTGGTGGTTAATAATTTTTTCTATTATTAACCTAGGACAATAATGGACAAATTCGAAAAATTTTGAGAATCCAGGGATAGTAGTTTAACTAAAAATTGTGCAACATAATTTTGTATACCCAGGAGATTGTCTTTAACATATTTGCTGTTTGAAATTACCTATCAAGATATCATTATTTGTATAAAAATACCATTAGTTTAAAATTCGCGCTCAACCAAATATAACTGATGACATAACGAGTACGTTCACTATAAATCGAAAACTGACAGTGTACTTGTCAGTCAGACGACGGGGTAAACGCTTCTCGTGGTGCGTTTGTGAATTATTTTTAATGTTTGTCTTAAATTTGGCTGGTAGTGGGAAAAATTGTATATACACCATGGTGTTGAAGACATTTATGAACCTCGTACCTTATTTCGCTCGGGTCAAAGCCATTCGTGAAATAATCTTGATGCTCGGTCAATAATAACCACCCACCGAGAGAAGAGTTATTTATAGACAAATAAACTGATTTGTTTTGACATTTTGACAGAAATTTACATTTATTAAATAATCCTATAGATTATTAGCCTCAAATACTTTATACCGAAAAAATAAGTATTTCAGTATAATTGTACATTTTTTGTTACGAGAAAAAAAACTTATTTCCTACAAATCACATATTTCCTCACCCGTAAGAAATCACATTAGCCTACAAATTATGTGGCAATTGAAACAAAGAATTCTCACCCCACCCTTCCCTATTATTCAGTAACGGTCACCACCTGTATACGTTTGGCGTCAGTCTGCATGTGAAATTAGATCAGTTTTTGCAATTTTACTAATCATTTTGTTTTTGTAAAGTATGTGGTTGAAGTGCTCTGGAAAAAAATAAGTTTAATAATAGAAAGAATGAATTGTTAAACTCATGGCGATTACAAGAATTGTGAGATATCTTGGAAGGTAAGGAAATACAAATAGAGAAATTCAACTTCTCAGTTGGCTAGATCGAGCAATAATTGTCAACTTCACGGCAAGTGGTGGAAAAAGGCTCTAATTGTTTGTCCTTATAGTAATATTATAGATTTTGTATTTTTTATTCCGTTTCGAGCAATAGTATGCTTAGTGGTAAAATAGGCCTTGAACCTGACTATTCACAAGTTTTTAAATAAGATTTGTTCAATTATTGTTTCGTGAAATTAAATTAATTTCTCGTATACCAAATAAAAAAAACTCGATTAAATCAGTTAGAAATCATAGTGTGATGATTTTAATTCAAACCGGCACTGACTGAGAACTCTGAATGTGGTTCAATGTCAGCAACATGCGGAGCGGCTCTATCCCCTCTCTATAAAAGAGGTTAACGAAAAAACAGTGGAAACATAAAATGTATGTGGGATAGGACCAGGGTAGACACATTTTCTGCGAATGACAAATTTTTATTTGATGAAGGCAAACTGGATAGAGAAAAGTCGAGTCTGTTTTAAAAAAATTCGAAGACTATACAGGGTAATTCATTAAGAATGTCCAATCTCTGAACTGTAGATTCTAGACCTCAAAATATGATGATTCTGCTCAACATGCCTCATGCAAATATTGCTAGTTTCAGAGATACGGGGTGTTCAAAGTTTGATTTTCACAATAGTTTTTTATGTTTTCACAATTTCTCTTTGAAAATTGGCATTTTTAAGTTTTTTGGCATGAGGAATCATAATTTGCACTCTAATTTAATATTTCTAATAGAGGGCGCTAGTTACACTTGTTTGTGTTAATTAAATCAAAGTAAACTTTTTTGGGCTAAACTTACAACTAAAATAATAAAAAAATATTAAAAAGCGTTAAATTCTATAAAAAAAAGTTACTCTACTTTGATTTGTGTAACTCAATCGGTTATCGAGTTATTTGCTTCTAAAAAGTTCAATAAATTTTAATTTTTTCATAAAAAATTTTATTATTCCTTAAATATGTAACAATAACAAATTTTTTTTTTTAATTTCTTGGGAAATTAAAAAAAGAATGAATAATATACCACAAGGAACATACAGAAGATATTTAATAACAAATTTGTAAACAAAAATAAAAAACTTCAAAACAAATGCTCAAAATGCTCACCATTTACTTCGATACACTTTATAATCCGCTTTCGTAAAGATCTCTTAATATCAAATAATCCTTGTCTATTATTTTTAATTACAGACCAAAATTAAAGATAATTCACAAATAACGCACAACGAGAAGCGTTTACTCCGTCGTCTGACTGACAAGTACACTGTCAGTTTTCAATATATTACACCGAGAAAAAGATTCATTTGTGACAATCAAAATCTTATTATGTCAACGAAATATGATTTTCCATATGGCCTAACTAATATTTAATTTGTCGTTAAGAAAGGATTTGTTTCAAGTTCGGAAAGTAATATTGTTGATGAATAAAAACATATTCATTGTCATCAATAAAATGAGTTATCTATCGAAAATTACATTTATTCTTGTGGAAATGTTTGTCTCAAACAACATTTGCTGAGGTATAATGACAAAATAAATATATTAATCTTTGAAAGCATTTAAATTAAATAAAGTAGTTTTCCAATATCAGATACTTATTTTTGCAATTGAGTTAAATAAAGCTAACTATATTGTTTTATTATGAAAAATTACTTTATGGCAGAATGACATTCCTTTATCATAAAAAAATGTATTGTATCGGTAAAATATATTTCTTTACCAAAAAAGGTATAATGTCTGGGTTAACGAAATGTTTTTTATTCGTAAAAAATGTATCTTCCCAGCAAATTATATTTTTTTGTTGGAGATAAATGTTCCTTCTTCAAGAAAACTATTAATTTTTACTAAAATTCAACATATTTATCATAAACTAACCATAATTTTCATAAACATTATATTGCCTTATAGTGAAAAAATATATTTCCCTAAAAAACCGAATTATTTATGGTATTGTTTTTTGTTTATGGAAGTTACCTACATGCATTATTCAATACACTGAGCTTTTGAAATGTTTCTAAATATTTAGAAATATATTAAAAGTTCACGGTGTATTAAGCAGTATGGGTAACTTCCACACGGTTCTCTAAATAATTTTAGGTTACTTAGGAAAATATATTTTTCACAAATATTTGTCTAAGCTGTCTCCAGACTATGTCGAACAACAAAGTTGACTTTCGTTTTGTATGTGTGGACTAGTCGATCGAATTGGTCGATGGTTAGTCTGGACACGGATTAAAATTACAGTATTTTTATGACAAACATGTTTAAATCTAATTAAAATTAATGGTCTCTATTTATGCATAAAATTGTTTAGTAGGAAAGAAGGATAGGAATAAAAAACTTGCTGTTGAATATTTTGATCTATTAAAAAGAAAACTATACATTTTTAAAATAGATACCATACATTTATAAAATAGAAACCATACACTGTTAAAATTAAACATACCTACATGATCTTAAACATAACAAACAATGGTATCCACAAGATAGCCTTGTCTATCCTTAAGTGTGCACATTAATGCTTTCCTCATAGTGGTTTTTTGGAGTTCTTTGAGTAGATCTGACAGGTATAATTGAGAAATGTGTATGTTTGAGGTACATTTTGCTTGCTTGTTACTTCTACCCACTTGAATATAATTGTCATTTATTTCCTTACCTTCAAAGATATCTCACAATTCTTGTAATCGCCACGAGTTTAACAATTCATTCATTCTATTATTAAACTTATTTTAATCTAATTTCACATGCAGACTGACACCAAACGTATACAGGTGGTGACCGTTACTGAATAATAGGGAAGGGTGGGGTGAGAATTCTTTGTTTCAATTGCCACATAATTTGTAGGCTAATGTGATTTCTTACGGGTGAAGAAATATGTAATTTGTAGCAAATAAGTTTTTTTTCTCGTAACAATAAATGTACAATTATACTGAAATACTTATTTTTTCGGTATAAAGTAGATCTTATTTGAGGCTAATAATCTATAGGCTTATTTAAAAAATGTAAATTTCTATCAAAACTTTCAAATGATTTACTATGAATATTTAATTTGTTGTTTTAATGTGATGGAATATTATTGAAGATGTTAGGTTTTTCTCTGGGTAATGAAAACAATTTTTACCCAAATAGCATTGTTACATATCTTCTGTATGTTCCTTGTGGTATATTATTCATTCTTTTTTTAATATCTTGGGAAATTAAACCACAATATTTTTAAATTCTTTATTTCAACGTTTCGGTAGCGTTCCGTAAAGAATTTAAAAATATTGTGGTTTAATTTCCCAAGAAATTAAAAAAAGAAGCATTGTTACATTTTATAACAAAATATTATATTGTGCTTTGTAGACTTTCATAGTTTCCGAAGAACATTTTTTTACATTAAAAAAATTACACTCGAATAAATCATTTTCTTATATAAAAATTTCCCAATATTTTCACGTTAATATGGCTTCTTAATAATAAATAAGCAATGTTAGTTTTAAACAAAGGGTGACCCCAAATCAGTTTATTTGTCTATAAATAACTCTTCTCTCGGTGTATGAACGTACTCGTTATTTCATCAGTCATTTTTGGTTGAGCGCGAATTTTAAACTAATGGCACTTATATTCAAATAATTTTATCTCGATAAGTAATTTCAAGCAGCAAATATGTTAAAGACAATATCCTGGGTATCCAAAATTATGTTGCACAAGTTTTTGTTGAACTACTAATTAACCACTAATAGAGAAATTCAACTTCTCAGTTGGCTAGAAGATGCAATAATTGTCAACTTCACAGCTAGTAATGGACAAACTATTTTTTCTAGCGACATCGTAAAGCAAATATGTGTTAACATTTTCAAAGTTTTATCGTAAAATATAGCTTATCGTCTGATTTGTCTAACGACTTCTGATCATTCGTACTTTCTGCCCTGGAAATTTCTAAATTTCACTAAGTCACGAAATTTTTATGCGCCGTTGGAAAAGACAGGAAACATTAAACTAAAATTATTGCAGCTAACGGAAACTTAGATAAAAGGTTTGCATGAAATACAGTATCCATCAAAATAAACACGGTGGTTTTTTTTTTCTGGTGATATATCATACACATGTCACATGGGGGTGAATCTGGTAATAGAGAGGAATGTTTGAAGCCGAACCAAATTAATAGCTTAGTGATTGAAAATAAGTTTCTTCTTTAGAACCTTCTTTAGCGAATTTCATTACCTACAATCTCCTCATGTGACGGCACCCATATTAGAGACACTTCGTTGGCAAAGTGGCAATATGGATAATAAGTAGCAATTTTGCGGTATTTCGCATGCTCAAGCAAAAAAAATGGTACTTAATCTGATAGATTATTTCGAGAATGAATGAAAAAGTGGAAATTCGCCAACCAGTGCACAGGAAACATCAACCATCATTATTTTCTCCGGGTATATTTGTAATCTCACATTTTGGTAACCTATGTGTCTTCTGATTTGATACATATGGTTAGTGACCTTTGATCCCGTACGATAAGAGCGCTTTTGACTAATACATACTTTTATTTTATATTTCATTTTTGTGTTTTTGGATCACTTTGTTCATAAAAGGATAGCAATTTTTCTTGATAATAAAGAACATTTATCTCAATATCTATTTAATAATTCAAAGAAATATATTAATGAAACTAAACTATAGAAAAATGGCCTTAATGCCTGCAAAATGGGACGAAAGGGAACATAATTGTGTAAAGTTTTTGTACCTGAATAATCTTTTTTTTTCTAAAAAGTTCCCTCTGGATAATCCGAATTAAAAAGAATACTTAATGTCAAATTTTCATCCAATTAAGAAAATAACAAGAATTACTTTTTAGTTTTTTCTTAAAGAGAGTCGGTTCCCTGGAGTTCAAAATAAGTTTAAAGCTCGCTCAATCTTCTAAATGGAAAAGGAGTTCCATTACAAAAATTAAATTTTTATGTAACAATAAAAATTAAACGATCTCTTCTACCCACTGAAGCTTTATCAGTATGACAAAGACTAATTCATTCAAATCTTATTTTAATTGAAAACTTTTCAATCATTAAAACATAAATTCAATTTAAACTACCAAAAATGTCATAAGTCTCCATAGGATTAGTACCTAGAGTATTGGAATGCAATAATCCTCTTACTAACATTTGTTTAACGGGGACCTCAGCTGCAGACTATGTGGCATGGAGAACGAGACCGTGACCCATATCTTGTCTGACTGTGAGGCACTGCACTCGAGGAGACGGGCAATCTTCGGAGAGGCCAATGTGCCACCTGAAGTATATGGCACGCATCCAATGGACCTATACCGTCTACTCGAAGGTACGGGGATAACTGGATGGGTGGACTAAATATGGGAGCAGAGTACAATAAGCCAATAGGCTGCAGTGCTCCCGGCATCTGAACGGCTCCCAAAATGGAAAAAAAAACATTTGTTTATCAGATATTACCAACTCTACTGGGTTTAACCAACGAACATTATAAGACAAGAAGGGTCACTCTCCGTCGGAACTTTCATGTCCAGCTTACACAAGAGCGCCGACGACTTCGATAAATTCCTGGAGCCGTCCACGCGCTCGTGCTTTTACGAGGTTGATGCAAACCGCTAGCGATTAAAACGAATAAACGTTCACTTACCAGGGTGATTTAAAAACATCTAGCAATAATTGTTATTGTAACCTATTCCGCTTAGTGGGAATTAAAATAAAAAAGGGAATATCGTCGGGATATGTAATTTGTGAATCTAAACATAATTATAAAAAGAACTGGTAGCAAAAATGAAGGGAAAAATGAAAGTTACATCAAAAAGTAATAATGTAGTAAGCTACAGATGAGACTAGTAAGTATAAAAATTAACAATAAATTGTTTGCAAATGCCAACTTAAATAGGTATTCTAATATAAAATGTATACAGGTCATTACAGGTTGTTTCAAATCCGAGGCCATCAAAGAGTTCCAACTTACCTAACAGTAAAATACGGGTACTGGGAAAAATAATTATCGCGATTCGAAAATTGTGAGAATCGATACACGAACAATCTAAAACCAAAGGCGTTTAACCAAATGAGTTAAAATCTATGAATTTTGAAAGTCTTTCATATTGTATAGCCCGTTAACAGCTCAATAAAAAAAATTGTGAAATAAAATATACCTGCCGGTTTTCAAAGATGTTTTAAAATATTTAATTTTTTATTAGGTTTCATTGATTGTTTCGAAGAATATCTATTTTTTATATCCCGGTTCGCAAATTTAATTGTAAAATAAATCCTCAGCCTAATATATAGGTTTAAAAAATATTTATGAGGAAACTCTTTACAAGGATGTGTAAATAGTAAATTTTCATATAATTTTCTAATGGTCGCTCCAACGTTCTCGTGACAACTAATTTTATTAAAATTTTCAACAAAGATTATTTCTAGTTCTTTAACATATTCTACAATATTACTAGGAGGTACATTCAGACCTCCATAGTTTTTAGAAGTCGAATATGCTTCATGCTCTAAAAATACAGCTGCTTCTTTTGGTAATGTCTTTTCATTATTATACTTTGTGCAAACACTACAAGAGTGTTGCAGCAAACATTTCCTCAATAGATAGCCAGAAATGTAAACTATAGCATTGCCATCCGTACTTGAAAGATTTCTATAGTTAAAGAGCTATTATTTGTCAATATAGGTACATCGATATTTTTATATTCTTCTAGCATATCAGGAGTTACATTGAGCCAAACTGTATTTATATCTTCAATACAATTGGCACCTTCAACCTCATTAAAATATTTTAGAGAAAATAATTTCTTGAATGTCCTACAAAATTGAATTGGGGTTGGATTTCTCGAGTTTCTGCAACAATTTCTTAAAAGACCAAAAAATTTTTCAATGCAATCCTGATTAAGATTCCTTGTTAAAAGAAATGAATAATTCCTGCATTTTAAGGTTTCCCATAAAGACAGAGCAGAGGTAATAGTAATTTTTCAGCCATTTACAAAGTGCATAGTATTGTTTATACATTTTTCCACGTATGTTACCTTTCCATCATTCTGTTTGCAAAACCAAACACAAAACACTAAGTACGTAAATGTTGATTTTATTTCTAAATGAAAATTCGCTCACCCAAAAAGACAACTGGTATATTTATTTACATATCCCTACGACGGACAACCTGTTTATGCATATCGCGCGTAGGAGACTTACGGTGCTCTATACACAGTATCATCCGATATTCGAGCGAGATAGGCATAACGAGGGAAGGAACTTAGAGTGATCCTTCTTGTCTTGTTAATGTTCGTTGGTTTAACTCGTATAATTTGAGTACAACTCTGTAATATCCGATAAACACCTATTAGTTTGGGATTATTGCATTCCAATACTCTATGTACAGGGTTATTCATTATAAATTACCCACCTACCATCGTTATTATTTTAGAAAAAAAAGTCTCATATAAAAGTTTTTTGGTTGCAACTGAATTTTCTCAATATTCTATCAAAACTCCAGTAGCGTACAAATTTAAGGGGATACAAAAAATAATAGCTCTTCTTTGAATGGGACACCCTGTATATTTTTACATATTTGGAATGGTCTTTTTTTCTGATTTCAAAAATATATCATATGTTACCCCTACCTTGTACCGTTTTTGAGTTATGGAATGATGTAAATCTTAGTTTTAGTAATTAGACTGTAAATATGAAAAAGATAATTTATTAGAGTATTAGAGTATTATAACACTTTTTAGATAAAGTAATTAAAATGGTTCTCAGTAAGAAAGGTATACCTATACAAAACAGAAAACAAAGATTTATTTAAGAGAATTTATAAATAATAACTTATAAAAGATATTCGAGATGTCCACCATTATTGTTAATGCATAATTGATAACACCTTCTTATATTATTTATAATAACATTGCAGATGACTTCATTATTTCATTTAGTTTGTTAATTTCAAGTTGAATTCTTGCTTTATTCAGTTGTATATTATTATTATTAATGAAATATTCCACCTCTCTGTGAACCATTTTTATTACTTTATCTAAAAAATGTTAATTATCAAACATATTAGTTGTCATTTTCATAGCTTTCTTTGATAAATTCTTTTTTATATTTACAGTAATTACTAAAACTCAGATTTTCAACATTTCATAACTCAAAATTGTGGAAATATACAGGGTGTCCAATTTAAAATAAAAATATTATCTTTTGTATCCTCTTAAATTTGCACGCTACTGAATTTTTTATACAATATTAAGAAAATTCCGCTGTAACCAAACAACTTTTACATGAGACTTTTTTTTCTAAAAGTAATAATAACGATGATAGGGAGTGGGTAATTTATAATGAATAACCCTGTACTTGTTGAAATTAACTATATTATAAGTTTGAAACACAGTTCGGAAGTAATATACTGCTTGCAGTGTCCTACTTTGTTGATTCTTCGCGAAATCTGATTTGTTCAGCAGCACCATTTTTATTTATTCATTCTGCTCCAACTTATTTTCTTTATAAATATTATATTATACTTACCCACTTTTATCAAAAAACTTGTCATCATATCCATATTTTGCGCTTAATTTCATAACAGGGGGTGTAGCTCAGATGGTAGAGCGCTCGCTTAGCATGCGAGAGGTACCGGGATCGATGCCCGGCACCTCCAAATTTTTTTTTATTTTTCAAATCCAACTTGCCTCAATCGAATTCATAAAAAATAAATTATACTCTTTCAACGTTATAAAGAAGAGATTAGAATTATTGTTATCGATAAAATTAATTGTAATTGTTCAAAAAAAAGCTCGATCGATAAGCATACCGTCAGCGCCATCTCTGGACGAGAAGATAATGTATTGGCATATCGATAAAATTTTCTACAGTATTTAATTTGTAATTCTGGTTAAGATTATACAGGATGGAATACAATTATTTGTAGACTTATTTTAACAAATTATGAAAAACACTTGGACATTGTAGGTTATCCGAACAAAAATTCAAATATACACAGTGATCTAGCATAGTATGTACTCTTTATTTTTAATGAAACACCCTGTATATTTTTGTATTTTTTATCAGAAATAACTTTTTCAAAAAAAACCGATAATTAAAAAAGTTTTCTGTATGGTTCCACACTGTATTAAATATATTTTTTTTATTGATAATTATAATTTTTATTAACATTAAAATTTATTATACGATTGTTATTTTTATTTTAAAAACAAGCAAATTTTTATATCGTTTATATTTTTTTTTTCTTTTTAAAATGAAATTTTCAATAGGGGCGTTGTTTATAGTGACCAGTTTACAAACTATTTCGAGTGAGTTTAATTATTAAAATTTAAAATCTACAGAATGAGATATGAAATGGATAAAACGCATAATCATTGTCACCTGCTAATTCATGTTCTAATATTGAAAGCCTTAAGGAATTAGAAATTTCAAGTGTTAATTGTCGGGCATTCTAGTATTCAACAATTTAGGGTTACTCCCACGCAAAATTGAAGGGATTTCGGGTCTGGAAAGTTTTAGAATCACACCTACTGGGACAGAATCAATTTATATTTGGAATGTTGAACAAAGCAATTCAAACAAAAGGAAATTAAACAGAAATTTAAATTTAAATTGAGTTTTTATAAAAAATATTCCTTACTTTTTTTAGGTTCTTCTGTTCCAAACGATGGGAAATTAGCAACTCTGTTCGATGGTGAGATCTTTTCTATCCCACATAAAATATTGCAAGAAATTTTATTATTTTAACTACATAATTATACAGGGTGTCCCGTAAATAAGCTTCGTAAATCAGAGGCGTGATAGATCGTTAAGAAATATTTAAAATACCTAAATGCAACTTTTCTCTAACCTCCTTAGTTTGTGAGATACAGGCTGTTTAAACGTGTAGTAGAAATACACATTTTATTTCATATCTTCTCGGGGGATGAAAGTACTAATTTAAAATTTTTTGTAGGTTATTGTCTCTTCAAAACACATCAACAATATTAATTATCTCAAATTTCAACGAGCCAGTGGCGTGGTACGAGGGGTTCGTAAACTTTTATTGTACCATATTTTTGAAACACCTTGTATTTAGACCTAAAGACTTTTGTATGCAATTCAATATTAAATTTCCTACATAAAAGGAACTCTCTTATGAACTCGATAGAACACTTCATTTACAAGATTTTTTACTTTTTATTAAAGTAAGACACTACTACTACAGAATGTGCAGGCGAGCCTTGACCTAGCCAAACTAAAGTCCCGGTTCCGGCACTGATTCCACTGGCGGGCCCATCGTGCCATTCCTGCTACCTAGTCATTCCTGAAGCCGAGCCCTTCAATAAAGGCCACAACCTTTTTCAGTGGATGCCTGCTTGTGTCCCCAATAGCCATGACAGTGACTCCGAAGATTCGCCTGCGTAATACAGCCCAGTGTGGACACTCTAAGAGAACATGAACTGACGTTTCATCAGTCATGCCGCAACCCCTACATAGGGAACTTTCGTCTACTCCTAGATTGTAGAGGTGCTTCCTCATACAGCAGTGCCCTGTTAGGAGTCCTGCTATCTTCCTCAACCTACCCCTTGGTAGTTCAATAGCTGCCCCAGCGTGTCCATCAGTCCATCCCTTCAGTAGGAGTTTGGATTGTCTAAGACCCTGCAGGGCATTCCAATGAGCGAGGTGCTGGTTCCTCAGCCACTTCCTCGTCTCCTTGCGTATCGTTTGTTTTGTTAGGCCGAGGGTCGGGCCCGGGCCGCAGAAAGGAGCTGCCGCCCCTTCCGCAGCCAGTACATCCGCCATTTCGTTACCTTCAAAACCAGAGTGGGCCGGAATCCATTCTAGCCGCACTGCGTTCTGACTTGCAAGATCAACAAGTCGTTCTCGACATTCGTCAGCAAGTCCCGAGTTGATGGTATATCCACTCAGGGCTTTAATTGCTGCCTGTCGGTGTATATGGTTATGCGTCGATCCACATAACCTCTGTCTAGGTTTATCTGCGCACATTCCAAGATAGCATATATCTCGGCCTGATATGCAGATACACCATCACCCAAAGGTATACAGATTTGTGTCCTTGGGTTCCTAGAGTAAATTCCAGCCCCTGCTCTATCACCAGAGCATGAGCCATCTGTGAACCAGACAGTCCCATGAGGCTGTGTATTCGTCTCTTTATCCCAGGATTCTCTGTCCCGGATCATATCCCTGTATGGGGTTGCGAAGTAGTACTTGCGCAAGCATTCGTCAGACGCTCGAATCAGAACTGGAATATCTTCCAGGAGCCGGAGCCTCTTGACGTGTCTGCACTCTTCCCCTCTTCGCACGTATCCCAGACGCTTCATGCGCAGGAAAGCACTCCCCGCCTCAGCCTCGATCACATGGTGAAGAGGCCGAAGACCAAGGATCCCTTCCATCGCAGCAGTTGGTGTAGTCTTCATGCAGCCAGTTGCACCCAAACTGACCACCCTTTGAAGGCGTGCCAGTTGCGATCTAGCCGTGACCAAGGTTACCCTCGGCCACCAGACCAGAGCCGCATATGTGAGCATAGGCAGAATAATAACTCTATAGAACCATATGATTCCTTTTTAGGCCAAGAGCCGGGTATTTTTTGTAAAAAATGTACGGGAACAGGTATTTTCTTTTTTGAATATGTTCAGCGGTGTCCCCTGAATGTAAATCCAGGTTGGCGTCATGGGAGGGGCTTCACTTCAGCCGCAATCTTGAAAAACACGTTTTATTAAATATCTCGTGAACCGCGCATCGTAGGACAAAAACTGTGGAGACAGATTCACGTTAAATTGAAAAAAAAAATAAAAAATTCAAATTGAATACCAACCTTTATATTCTTCTATTAAAAAAGAAATAATTTCTAAAATTACAATATATTATTATTATAATATACAATATAAAATAATACTGTAAAATATAAAATAGCATAATACAAGTATAACGTTAATTAATAATAATAATAATATCAAGAACAACAATAACAATTCTTACGATGTAGCGTGATGCACTATTGTTTTTTGCTACATTAGGTACGTTTACACCAGGCGTACCAAATTTTTAGTCCGAGGTCTAAATGACGTAACGTGTACTTTACTTTCGGTGGAAACACCCAAGGAGTAAAATTTGGTACTCGAATTTGATCCGTCTCAAATAGGGTAGTTTAAATTCAATTTTTAATGGTGTGAACACGGCACATCAATATTCGTGGACCAAAGTGACAGTTTTATAAAAGCATAGAGTAAAAATAGCTCGCTGTCACGTAAGATCGGCTCAAAATAACCTAAAAAAACCGAATAAAATAGCTAAATAAAAAAAATAGAATAAAAATCTACCATAAAATTACCTTGAGATTCAAGGTTATGTCATTTCAATAGGAAAATGTCAATTATTTTGTCCCAGACTTTGAACTAACCTATTGACCATCTTTTATATGATGATACCGTTTTAAACAACAATAAAGATCGATGAATTATTAGTTGTTCTCCACATTATTTATAATTTTAATTGATCGGTACACAGCTGTATTGACATTTTTTTAACACTTCATACCATTTTATGCGTTATGAAATAATGGTTTTCGTATACAACGAGCAATATCACCGCTGATATTGTACGAGGTGCAAGTTTTACCAAGCTGCAGCTCCTAAACTATAAATGCTACGGGAAAAAGTTTCAGATGAAATTTATAGGAAATTTCATGTTCTACAATTCCGTTACCACCATTTTCAATTTATCATTGACCATTAACCGAATATTTAGCAAAAACCATATTGAAAAAAGTTTGGAGCGCTATAATTGAAAACATGCGTTATACTGAGAAAAGTTTCCAATAAAAAAGATGGCAAATATTTTTATCTACAATAATGAACTCGACAATTTTTGTCCTACGATGCGCGGTTCACGAGATATTTAATAAAACGTGCTTTTCAAGATTGCGGCTGTAGTGAAGCCCCTCCCATGACGCCAACCTGGATTTACATTCAGGGGACACCGCTGAACATATTCAAAAAAGAAAATACCTGTTTCCGTACATTTTTTACAAAAAATACCCGGCTCTTGGCCTAAAAAGGAACTCTCTTATGAACTCGATAGAACACTCCATTTTCAAGATTTTTTACTTTTTATTAAAGTAAGACACGTTTTTTCTTAAATAAATTTGTAGTAATTCTTGCACCCACCTGTCAAAATTGTCACACAGTGATCACAGTGAAACACAT
>CAJUYI010000339.1:0-14097 GCA_910591695.1 Galerucella pusilla
TTCGAGCTGAGCAAACTATGCTTATTATCGCTAAAATAAGTGCCACGGTATGATGAAAAAGTATAACTTTTCAAAGAAATTCGGTACGGAATTAAGCAACAAGAAGGAATGGGATCCAAATACCATTACGACTTGGAAAGAATGCCATTCAATGGTACACAGCCGGCTCAAAAGCAATAGAAGGAACTGGAAGCTTGGGGGAAACCCCAAGTATCTTTCAAGCGAAAATCCACGCCATAAGAAAGTGCGCCCAGTTCAATATTGATAAAGGATAAATAAGACAAAGGATTATCATAATGTCGAATAGTCAAGCAGCCATTAAGGCACTGAGCTCTTGTGTAATCAGTTCCAAAATGGTTTGGGAATGCCTAGACAAACTCAATGAACTAGGCGAGAACAACATAGTCACCTTACTATGGATTCCAGGACACACTGGAATATAAGGAAATGAAATAGCAGATGAACTAGCAAAGAGGGGGACTGAAATACCTTTCTGGGGGCCTGAACCTTATGTAATATGGAAGAAATAGGTAAGGCCGAGAAAAGAGAAGATCTGACCATTGGAAAGATCTAGTAGGGCCTATACAATCAAAGACTCTTCTGGGTGACTACAACCTGTTGAGATCAAATGAATGCATAAGTCAAAGCAAAACTTCGCTGAGTTTTAACTGGGATCCTAACGGGACATTGTCACCTGACTGGGCACCTGAAAAAGCTCAAAATAGTGGAGAAAGAAGAATGTTGATTTTTTGGCATGGAAGAAGAAACCTCCACCCATATACTTTCCAACTACAGATCACTTAATAATCCTAGAGCACAGCATCTGGGAGATTACTGGATAGAAGAGGAACATTCACCTAAGTAAGGGGCACAATAGATCTTTTAGGTCTCAGTGAATATCACCCCAAAATACCTACAAACATACATTGCTAAAATAAAGGAAACTTTGACTTAAAATCGTCGAGTAGCTCTGAGATACTATTTTGAACCATTATTTGGACATGAGTTGAGCTAATGTTTGACTAGTATCGAAAGACTTCGTGAAAGTAGCAGAAAGCATGTCAAAGCGAGTCAATTCCGACCTCACGTTCTGGTGATAAAACATATTATTATGTTTGTTGTAGCTGTAGTATACTAGTCCTACAGAAACTCCAAACACACAAAATATTAACATTTTCTGAGGGAATAGTCAATTTTGAACTAATTTCAACAGTATTTCTCTGTAATTACTCTCTAACAACTAACATTTCAATATTTAATATCGTTAATAACAAGCTTTACTATTCATTCCGTATCTATACCGCTTCTGTTTACTATTTCACGTCTAGTAAATGATATAAAACGAATTCACCGTCCCTTCGGTGATTTAATTTGACAATTTATATTCTCACTGCACTCGGTTATCATTTAAATCAATAAATTTGGTATAATTTCCATAACCTCTACGGGTTTTGTGTCTAAATTGATAAAATCTTTGATAGAGTAAATCTATTGTAGTTTACGAAACTGACCCTCACGGTATATTAGCTTATAATATTAATTAAGATCTAACCGTTAGAGGGTGATCACAATTAATTTATTCCTATTCAATTTAATACGTTCAACTCGGCATTGAACAAATATTTACTCTATCAAGATAATAAAAAGCGTTGCATTTTTCAGGACAATCGCAGGACAACTTAGGTATTAGTCAGGATTACTATCGAGCGCACTGGTGATGCTGACTAGTTACAGGTTTTAAGCTAACTGGGTACTAATGGCATCATTTATCAGCTTTTTCTCTTCTACACTGTTCAAACATGTCCTCGGATTTCGGTTTTTTGATTAATATCATCTAGTTTGACCATATTCAAGCGGTATAATTGGAATTAATTACAAAAATTTGGTATTTGATTGTATATTCTTAAAACCAAATTGTTACACCTTTTTAAATATCAAATAGAGAAACATTAGGAATAATAACTATTATTATACGTTAAACTTAGTTAAACTTTTTCACTATTCCTGATAAACATCCTTTATTCCTACCATTTTGTTTTCTTTCTTCTATCTTTTCCTTTTTAATTCTTCCTTCCCGGTATTTCTAATTTTCGTTTAAATTTATCATGGGCGTAGCCAGCGAGGGCAGGGAGGGGCAACTGCCCCCCCTGGAAGCAAAAATAAATTGAATAATTTTTAAATTTTGATAAACAAAAAATTCCGTTGCATTGATACTAGCAAGCTACCAGAAATAAGAAACACAATTGCAACGATTGAAGACACAATAACCTTCTTTCGTGAATCGCCAGCCCGTAGAAAATCGGCTCCAAATCTTTCGAGGCTCTGTGAGACCAGATGGTCGGAAAAATATAAGAGCATACAAAAATTTTCATAAAGCTTCAATAACATTGTTAAAGCACTAGACTTAGACCATCTATCCGTCGAAGGAAACTATGCAACAAGAAAATCTGCCTACCAATTGCACGCAGTTACTAAACCAATATTCATCATAGGCTTAAACATAATTTGCAAGATACTCTGCAATTTTAGAACCCGTTGTAAACGTTTCACAAGGTAAAAGTATGGATTTGTTTATGGCGGAGAAACATATTGATGATATTCTAGATGTAATCAAAGAAGATCGACAATGTGTCGAGAATGTGTCTTATGATTTATTTAAAAAAAAACTTGATATTGCAGAGAAAGTAGGGGATGAGTTGTCAGTACCACGAGTCACTCAAAAGCAAGTACACAGAAGTAATCCACCATCTGAGTCTGCAGTTGAATACTGGAAGCGGTCAATAATCATCCCCAATGAAACAGTAATTTTTAAGTTGATCACCAATGAAACAGAAGTTGCTCAAAGTTGCAGATGAAATTATGATGTTGAATGACGAAAAAAATTGAAAGTGTATAATGCAGGTCTTGCCTAACTAACCAATAAATTTGGAGGTAACCTTAGCCAGTTCGCAGGGCCTTGTTACCTTATTAATATAAAGAAAAGAATTTACTTAAGCGAAACTAGTAAAAAAATAGGAAAAGTAATTTTAGGGCGCCACTAATTTTCTTTCCTAAAATAAAATTAGAAAGAAAATCGAATTTAATGGTCAGCTAACTTTTAATCTGTTCAAAAAAAGAACTTAAAGTTTCTGTATAATAAATAAAACTAACAGAGTAAAAAAAATGTAAGTATATATTTACATTATTTAAATCGAGCAGATTCTGTTAACAAAAAAAAAATTAAGTTAAACTGTGAAGACAAGACAATTGTAAAGATAGATACTTATATATTTATATTTTGTTGTGCTATAAGTGAACATAGTAAAATTTACGATAACTGTATATCGCAAGCTAAGATAAGATACCATAATTATTCGGTGGGAAACTAGATAAATGTCCACAAAGACACCAGATAGATGTTCACTATGAAACATGCCTTCTGCGACACAAGATAAAGGTAAAGATAAATTTTCATGTGCCATTTCCTATAGCAAACAAAAACATAGGCAAGGTAAGATACTTCAGTTTGTGTCATTTAACACAATTCAACTGAATAGATAAGATAAGGTATTTTAGTTTGTGTAACTCTACACAATTCAACTAAAAAAAGATAAGGCAAGGTAAGATATTTCAGTTTGTGTACTCGACACAATTCAACTGAAAAAAGATAAGGGAAGGTAAGATATAGATATATAATATTATGGAACATCCAAATTTTTAGTTTCTACTAATTAACATTCCAAAATTATATACCCCAAATTTCATAACCCAATTTAAGTATTACATCCATAATACTCTCAAAAGTCGCAATTGTGTTATTGCAGGGATAAATCTAGTTTACCAATATAATTATTACGTTCATAGCACAATAGAGATATATTTTTAAAGATATAAGATATACGAATTAAAGACATAATCAGTTTCTTTAACTTCGTCTTTGGATGCTAGATTCTCCAACGAAAATACACTTATCTTCATCCTTCAAGCATGCTCAAAATGGTTTCAAAAGATTCCAAAAATAATGCAGAATCTTTCATGGAATTTTATAAGTTGGGTGATGTCTCTGCAGAATTAGATTTGTCGTACAATATGAGGAAGAAAAAGAATTTAGCAGAAGACAAATTGAGGGACATTGAAGTGGCGGCACTTTTGGATGAAGTTAATGTTTTTTTCTCAGCAACGAGGCACGCAATGCTACTATTTAGTGCTTTCCCATCCACTACTGCTACCATGGAAAGATCGTTCAGTACCCTACTAAGGGTGAAAACCTGGCTCAGGAGTACAATGGGTGATGACAGACTCACTGGTTTGTGTTTGATGAGTGTGCATCTAAAATTTGTGGAGGAAAATCAGGACTGCATAATGAAGAAAGTTTTGGATAAATTTAGTTTAAACACACAAAAAGTTATTAGCTTAATTTAAGTACAATTAAAATCTCAAAGTTTTGTTTTTATTTGCCTTTTCTTTTTATCCTAAAATTTTACATTTTGGACAACCATGGATCATGGTTCGCCCCCCCCTGTTATAAATCCTGGATACGCCCTTGCTGTGGATTCAAATCTCGCATTAGATTGTATGTCTTTGACTCTTTCCATTTCCTCGTTCTATATATTTCTTCAGGCATATCATCGGATCAGATCTAGACTAGAGTGGGCTGCCTACAAAAACAAACTATTAACATGGAAGAAACCTTTGCATGAAAAAGAGCCTGGTAAGAAATTTACTGATCTTGAATTAGTATTCATTATATCTTGTTGGATTAAAACAAAGCATCGGATATATTGAAACCACAAGTCTAAGCTGGAGCACAGCAACATTTTACCTTCAGATTTTCTGACCTTAAACCTGAGTATAGTTAAATAAAGAAAGTCACTGTGGTCACTGCCCTATATACTCCTCTCTTGCAAGGGAGGGTGTCGCACGTGTTTCTATTGGACCAGAACCTACAATTGGCATCGGAATAAGTTTTGCCAATCAAACACTAAATGCCTGGACAGCAAGAAGAGCTTTAGACTTCTGGCATAATTTACCAGGATTGGTTCATTCAAAGGCTTTTATACATCCTTCGAAGAATGTCTCCAAACAAATGTTAGACTATAGCAGGCCTGACCTACGTTGTCTAACAGGCCTTTTAACATTTCACTGTTATCTCAATCATCATATGCTAAAACTTGGACTGTCGGAAGATCCGACTTGCCGTCTTTGTTTGGAAGATGATGAAACAGCAGAGCATATAATTTGTGCCTGCCCCGCCGCGGCTCGAATCAGGTATCTGATGTTTGAGAGGGTCTCTCTCTCTCCCGCGGACCTGAAATATCATTCACCAAATAAACGAATCGGCTTTGTTAAGAAGCTGAGCCACAATAGACTCTTGCGAGTCGCAGTGGAGTGCCTTATAGACCCACTGACCACAAACCTAACCTAACCTAATATACTCCTGAGACTGGAACGTCCAAGAGATATTTTGTGAAAAGACAAGACAAGAACAACTAGTTTTACATAAACGGTGAAGCACAGAACCAAAAAGCCGAGTGCTGATGTACCGAAGACATATGGACATATGGACATATTAAAATAATTAATTAATCATCTATAGATTATTTTCTTGAGATATTCCCATTTTATATCATCATTCGATTATCTAAAGAATCTCGTTAATATCTGTTTCGACGTTTTCAGTTACTTTTCTCTGTGTAGAATTTAAGAAATGATCTCCATTAGTAGAAAATTGGTATCTTTGACTCACTTCTAACGGTAGTTTGTGGAGTGTTACAAATTATTTATAAGTAGATACTTCAATTCTGTGCATGCAGATCTTGAAATAACGTGCTTTTAATAACTTTTTAAAAAAATCACTGAATCATTACAATAGACTCTAGTATGAGATGAGATGAGGTGAATATCGGCAGCCTATCGTGAAATTGACCGATTCGATACAGTTTTTTTTTTTCATCCACTGTCGCATCAACATCTGTGTATTGCCATCGTTATTTTAATCATTAGAAAATTATATTTGTTTCAACGAGAAATTACGTAGTTTATTTTGTGATGATATTTAAAAAATTATTGATTGTTTTTATGAATATCGGCAATTTATTTTATTTTGAACTTCGTGATCTTCACCTCCTCTTACGACTGCAAAGCCTTTTATTCCAGGTCTTTTAATGCTGCAAACCAAATTAAGTAGGTACTATTTTATAGCGTGTCTACCTATATCTGGACTGTTTTTTTCATCCCATTTTAACATAGCTGAACTACTAACAGAAAATAATCTGAGCTAACATCTGTTAGATCCAGCAATCTACCAACTGCGTTTTTTTATTCATTGGTGGATTGTAGGTTGAAGAAATGACGCGTTCATTTATTAGTGTTGCATCAACCAAAATTGCAAACTACTCCACCGTTGTATCAAGGTGGTGGTTTACAAAATGACAGCTTGACATAAAAAAACTAACGATTTTTTGAAGCAGTCAAAAAGTGGACGAGTTAATAGAAGTAAATTTAAAATGTGGTAACAAGGTATTGACGGCGCTATTAACAGCGTCAGAAATTGAAAAAATTTCAAGTGGAACTATCAGATGAACTGCTACTTCGAGATCTAGAGGCTAAAAAAGCTACAACACTTTTCAAAAGTATCTTCATTCATATCGTAAAATTTTGCTAATAATCTTAAACTTAAACTTAAAAATAGATTGTCAGTGGTACTACATATAGAGGCAACAAGCCAGCTCGAAACTCATAAAAACTAGGAGGCTTAGTCTGCTTTTCTCTAATAGCGTGTATGCTATATATACACAAACAAAGACAGAAAAACCTCTGAGCGTCTGTCTCTTTCTCTTTAACCTGAGCTCAGACGGACATTTCCACTTACATAGTGCCTTATGGCTCGTTACCTCTATTTGAAGTATCTCAGTTTCCATCAAATAAAATGTCATTTTAGTGAAGCGCGTTATCAATAGATGTCAAAGGTCAATAGTTTAATAGTTTAATACTATTTAAACGCCTCTAAGAGTCTTTGAACATCAAAGAACAAATACTTTTCACTAAGAAGCAACAGCTACTTCTCCGGCTATTTGCCACGAAGGAGATTAAAAACGTTCAATTAATATCTTGACTGATTTTTTTTTCTAGAATATTCTCAGCCATCCGATTAACAAGAGCAGCTCTTGTTCGAATTTTATTATTCCGAAAATTATGACAATGTGTCGTAAGAAAAAGTCGAGAACTCCACAAAAAAGTAAATATCGTAAACCAGACTACAAAATATACGAATTTCTTTTACAAATATTGTTGATCAATCAGCCGGTCAAATGGAACGACTGAATGGGATGTCGATTAATGACAATTTTTTTTAATGTACTTGTCGTTCACCGAAAACGGCAAACGTCGAACGATGCACATAAGAGAGAGATCAGATTTATTTTATGTCGTCTTTCGGGATGCTGATGATACATTCGAAATACTTACATCGGTGGAATTTTCAATAACTTGAATTTGATATGTACAAAGTATCGGTGTGGGAAATTACACTGGCAAAAACGTGGATTGCTTTTCCTACGTTAAATTTCCAACGTATATTTGCTTTTATTATTTCCCTTTCGACTTATCTTCTTTTGTACAAAGTTACCCCAAACTACATGCTAGAAATTGGAGATGAAACAAAAATAATGAAGTTTTTAATATAAAATTGTTTGTCACGTGCATTCCTGAGTTATAGGGTGATGAAATGAAACAATTTAGTTTGTTAAAATATACATTATATTAAAATTAAAGTTGTGACGCGTTTTGCAAACACAGTAGCTTTCTCAAAAACGAGTTATAGGGCAAGTGAAAATTTGTTTTTCGCTCATATTCTTCAAAAAAAGATGTACATGGTATGCTACGTCCACTAATTGCCAAACTTTTGACCTTTGAATTAGGAATAACATTTTACAATTGCTTTTAACCCTCTAATGCACAACTCCGCCTTAAGGCTAACATCTTTTTTACATGAATCAATTCATGGTGTAAATGCACAGGTCCGCCTACAGGCGTATGTTATTTTCTTTCATTTAGAAATTTCTTATTTTCAAAATACCGTTCTAATATCGAATATATATTATTTTAACCCAATAGCATCCTCTTTCATAATTTTTCACTAAAAAAAAATTCATGCATTAAAGGGTTAATGCTATTACAATTAAATTGAATCCCGTTTATCTATTTTATGTCACTAACACAAGACATTGGGGCTACATTTGGACGACTGACGTCCTCTACAATCCACCTATTGGGGAAGACGTTGTCCAGTAGGTTGTGGGCAATACTGGAACATGTTTTGACGAGTTTGTAATGATTTTTTTTTTGCGGCTTTTTTTACGACGGTCGTCGTCTTCCGCTTCTCAACCTCCACAGTTTCCTATCTGTCCAATCATCTTCTTGGAGTCCTCTTGTATTCATGGCACCCTCAACATCTTGTTTCCATCTTCTAGGTGGCCTCCCTCGTTTTCTTCTTTCGGTTGGTGTCCAATTATAGATTTTTCTTGGCCATCGATCTTCCTTCATTCGTTGAAGGTGGCCGTACCAAGTTAATATTTTGCTATCTATAGCGTCGAGAATAGTTTCTTTTTCTCCTATAATTTCTCGAATTCGTTCATTTCGGATATGCTCTAGTCTCGAAATGCGACAACTTCTTCGCCAAAAGTCCATTTCAAGAGATAACAACCTATTTTTTTCTTTTTTGTTCAATTCCCATGTTTCAGCACCATAAGTGGTAATGCTCTCTACAATGGCTTTGTATAACATGATTTTTGTTTTCTTTGATATTTTGTCACTCCATAGCAAAGAGTTAAGTTGACCAATAGCCCGTCTTCCTTGTCCAATTTTATTCGAAATGTCTTGTGTGCTTTTTCCATTTGTTGTAAAAGTAACGCCCAAATATTTAAATGTGCAAACATTTTTAATTTTGCAGATTCCTACATCCAAGTCCTCCCGTTCCTCTTCACCCACTACCAAATACTCCGTCTTCTTTGTGTTTATTGTTAGGCCCCACCTTGAGTATTCCTCATGCAGCTTTCTAAACATGTAACTAGAGTCGTCTCTATCTCCTGCTATTAGGATCTGGTCGTCGGCAAAGAGTAAAGTGTACAAAGTTTCCTGTCCTACTGGGATTCCCATTCCGCGGCATTTCCTCTTCCAACTTTTTAATACTTCTTCTAAGTATATTTTAAATAAAGTCGGTGCCAGTGAGCACCCTTGTCTTAAGCCTTTATTTACGAGAAATTCTTCGGAGATGTTAGATCCAACTTTAACCGTACTACTGCAGCCCTCATATAAATTCCTTGTTGCTTGGACATACCCATTGCTGATACCAAAATTTTTTATCGATACCCACAACTTACTGAGTGGGACAGTATCGTATGCCTTTTGTAGATCAATGAATGTCAAGTGAACCGCTCTTCCTCTTTCTAGCCTTTTTTCAATTAGATGTTTAATTGTAAAAATACCATCCGTACATGAGCGTCCCGGCCTAAAGCCATTTTGCTCTTCCGACTCAGGTATTTGTGCTTCTATCTTGTATCTTAGTACTTTGCCATAGAGTCGGGCCACTGTACAAATAACACTAATTCCCCTGTAGTTTGCACAGTCGCGTCGGCTACCCTTTTTAAATATGGACGAAATAATTGCTTTTTTCCATTCATTGGGCGGTTCCTCTCCATTTACACATCTACCAAATATTACTGCCAGGATTTCCAAAACTGCTGAGGGGGCAGCCTTTAAGAGTTCCACCGATATATTTCCCAAACCTGGAGCTTTCCCATTTTTCATTTGTTGAAGAGCTTTATTTACATCTGCAGAGTCTATTAGTGATTGCTGTTGAGTTGGGTTATTCGAAAGCTTTTCAAAATCGTTCATGAATTCTGTCCGATTTTCGGTTAGGAGGTTTTCGTAATAATTTTTCCAATCCTTTAACGGGATAAGATTCATTCTTGCAGAGTTTGCTTTTGCTTGTGGAATCATACATAAGCATTAACCCGGCCTAAGGGAAACCAGAGACTTCTTCTCTGAATCCACTTTGGGCAAATCTCGACAGGCGCGTCCACGTCGCGGGGGTGGGCCCGTTTTTACAAAACGGTGGCTAAGTTCTGTCGGGGACTCAGTGTTGCGGGGTATATCGCATCCCCCTGGCCAGGGTTACGGTCGAAGACCACAGCGGCGAAGAAGGCGGAGTGGAAGGACCTCAGCACGGCGGATTCGGCGGAAGTGGCAACCCAGTTTTAGGTTTAGTATATAAACAGCAGGGAAAATTGGTCTCTTAAGTCTAGAAAGACAACCAATTTAAGGGAAGAACACCCTGACAGAAAATTACCTGGTCCTCCTGGAAGGGGGTTAAGGCGATGGGTCTGCAGCCCATCACTTATAAAAATCACAAAACGCAAAATTTCTCAACGAGTTTGTAATGATACATTCTCTAATAACCCTGGTGGTGCAGTTTTTCAAAAAACCTGCATCAACTTGTTCAGTCAAAAAAGACCAATTAGTTGATTTCCGATAATCCCAAGCAATACGTTTACTTTAAACCTTCTTTGTCACATTTTTAAGCACTTGGGTGATTTATTGTGTTTGCAGAATCTAATTTTATTTTTATTAGTTTCTATGCGAGCTATTTTTTTAAATCCCGCAGTCAGTTTTCGAACATTTTTATTGGCTATTGTATCCACTATTCATGCATTCATTCATACGTTTGAATTGGGCTCAACAGCCCATGCACTTGAACTGAATCTTTGTACCATTAACCATGTTATCTACCTACTTCCATTCCAGAAACTTCGTGTCTCCTATATAGTCCACCAATTTATCTGGAGAGTTATTCAGTAGTTGTGATGGTTGTACTATTTCCACTCCAAAGTGCTTTCGCCTGAGTGCTTGTAAGATCTCACAGAAGCATAGTATGTAAGTAGGTGTTTCATCGTAGAGTTCACATTTTCTGCACGTATAGTATCAAAAATGTGATGTTTATAATAGAACCTTACTATCTTTTTCGAAATATTCTTTATGAAAAATATGCTCAAGCTTATTTTTACAGAACTCTTATACATTCTGGATCTCAAAGTCGAAGATTTGCTCACGATTTTTATTTTTAATGTGAGAAAATGGTGAGTAGCTTGGGGATGAATCAGGGTATATATTTATCAGTATCAATGGTGGCTCGTGAATATTCTAAGCCAGGAAGAAAAAGGCAGAGCAAGCATCTCTCCACGCACTACTATCAAAGGCAGTGGTAATATTTTTGTATTTGTTTGGAAAGGAGTTTACAAGACAATAAAATGAAATGTATCCTCCGTAGACAGGAAGACAAAGGCTACCTCCAGGGTATGTAAGGTGGTTTGCAAATAGGCAGGAGATGGAAATATAATGTGATTTAATTTCGAATATTAGAGAATACCCAAAAATGTTAAGCAAAGCCTTAGTCTCCTTGTCACTGAAAGTTACAGTATTCTGGGAATGACCTCTGACATAATACATAATGCCTCCAACAGTGAACTACGACCTGCCTTACACCGTCCTAATTCCAGATAGAGATGAATGGGTCCTCCGTAAGGATGAACTATTAAGAGCAGACAGCTGTTGGTACACAGACGGCTCGAAAACACCCTCAGGCTCTGGTGCAGGTGTATACAGGCGCAGATCTAGGACAGAAATTTCAACCTCTCTAGGATCCTATGCAACCGTATTTCAGGCGAAAATTTACGTCATTGTTTTATGTGTGGAGAGATTGGTGCAAGCCAATCTCATACATAGAAATAAAAATTTTTTCGGACATCCAAGCGGCTTTGAAAGCACTTAGCTCTCATCGGTTTTAGACTGCCAAAAAAGACGCTCCTCAATAGGAGAACTCAATAAAGTATTGCTGGTCTGAATCCCTTGCGATTCTGGCATGGATGGAAACAAGAAAGCAGACTCTCTTGAAAGGGAGGGTGCCGCACGTGTTTCTATCGGACCAGAACCTACTATTGGCATTAAATACCTGGACGACAAGAAGAGCTTTAAACTTCTTGCATAATTCACTAGGATTGGGTCATTCAAAGGCTTTTATACATTCTTCAAAGAATGTCTCCTAACAAATGTTAGACTACAGCAGGCATGATCTACGTTGTCTAACAGGCCTTTTAACAGGCCACTGTCATCTGAATCATCATTAAAACTTGGACTGCCGGAAGATCCGACTTGCCATCTTTGTCTGGAGGATGACCTGAAATATCATCGGCTTTGCTAAGAGCCTGAATTTGTTTGGTGAAATCTGAATACTTGTGAGCCACAATAGACTCTTGCGAGTGGCAGTGGAGGCCCTTATAGACCCACTCACCACACACCTAACCTATCCTTGTCTCCTCTGTGATGCTGCCACTGATTAGTAGGATTGCCAAATAAATGTTAATCCAGCTTCAATGTAAAGAATGCTCTTCTGTTTTTCTACAGAATATCATCTAGTAGATTGTTTTGTACTCAATTTTTCGATAAAATTGCAGTTGTTGGATAAGAAGAGATTAAAATAGTAGAAGCAAAAAGGAATCTATCCACCTGATAATCTAGGAAAACTGTTTGGTAATATTAAATACGGCAACCGTGTATATAAAATAAGAAGTGATTCTTAAAGACCGGTATATTATAAACTTCTCGAAAATATTTCGAGCGGTCCTAATCTATCTGGTAGTCGTCAAATTCGCTGAGCTCTGAAAAGACATGTATTATGTGCATATTTGAGCTACTGTTACCGACAAAAACGACGGTCTTTTGTTCGGCCGCACTTCTTTTGTTTCGCCGCCTAAATCGAATAGTTTGGCTGTGGAAACGTTAATGGGGGACCTGAAGAACTGTTACTGCATTAATTCCGATGCTACCGTTTTGTTTGTTAGAAAACAAATGCCGGTCGTCGAATTTGTGACTAATGTCATTCCGATGTTTTTGTTATATGTTGTTCGCAAGGATTTTTCGATGATATTTGATAGAAGGGAAATAACTTGAATTTTTTGCTTCCTGGTGGATTTTATCTACCAAATTATGGACGCATTCCAAGCATATTCTTATTTAACCTTTGATTATCGCTGGTTTCTTAGGAAACTTCATAAATTAGCATTATTAGATATCATTCATCAGCAATCATATATATTTTCCCACAGCATACAAAGAATAATTTCATTTTCCTTGACTTTTTTCAGTTTTGGTTCCATTTTATTCTGCATCGCTCCCAGTTACTTTTATCTACATATAAGTTCATATAATAACCTTTTTGGTGTGCGTCATCGATTGTTAATGTCCTTCTAACACATTACGTTAAAAGAAATGGAAAAAAGGAGATCTGTGATTAATCCTAATTAAAATATCACAATAATGAACCGTTCAAATGTATTACTAACGTTAACCCTAACCATTGACTTAAAAAAATTGATCAGTTGATGTTTAGAATACGCGCAAGCACGACTTATCAATCGGGAGAAATTACAACATTCAAAATAGGATGCAGACGTACTTTTCGTAGCGGCAATGTGTCTTCCGTCTTTTTCTAATGTCCCACTGAGAGTTCTCGTCAGGTCTGTACTTTGTTGTTTACGGTCAATTGTTATTTATGGAAAGTGAATGTTAATCTTATTGTTATATTTATTAAAATAATATAAAAATATGCCTAGATACACGGAAACACATCAGCAATTTGAAAGTTCTCAAGTATTTTCAGTTTGAAAAAGAAGCTGGTAGTTATTAATTCCATAGCCTTTCGAATTTGGCTGAATACAATCCTGATGATTTTATTTATCAAATTTAAGGTTTGCTATATTATGTCAAAATAGAAAATAAAATAAACGACATACTCAAAACCCGGATTTTCGTCAAAAACGATAACGCAAGAAGGCTATTATAAGAACAATATCAAACTTTTATTGTGGGAGATGAAGCAATGTAAATAAATGAACTATTTTTAGTTTGTTCTGAGCTTTCCGCTATTTATTGTAACCATTATCAAAGAACTACAAAAAATACATTTAAAATTAAGTTGAAAGTAAAATATTTTATGTCGCCATGGTCCAACATTTTTAAAGTAAATTATACAAATTAATAGTTATTTACGTAACTAGTTATGAA